>JAACJT020000002.1:4753086-4777188 GCA_009936485.2 Gymnarchus niloticus | reverse complement strand
TGAGTTAGCGCTATTAGACCTGACTACGACATTCACTTGTAACCTACTGTATGCCAGCAAAATAGCCAGGTTCCTTTTTAAGGCCTTAAAGGGCTTAGCCCCTTCATCCATCTTTATGTGTCTAGTGACGGCCCTGATTGTTAGTATGATGTTGCTGTTTGACTGGTTTTGTGGTGCCACTTAGATCCCAATTCAGTCATTTGCTCACTTATCACTTCAAAAGCAAATGTGAAGGATTTTATGCATCTTCTCAGTAGAATAAGCAGCATAAAGGATGTCTGTGTATAGGAGAATCTCAGCACACGACAATAGGCTACCATTAACGACGCATCTGTTCAGCCGCAAAGTTACGATCTGCTTAATGATCTGGGTTCTGTATGAAATGCCGACGTCAACAAACCGAACGACTTCCCCGTGAAACGGCAGCTCGCCGCAAGTGTGCAAGCAACTCAGGATTTCATTGTCCTTGACGGCAAAAGCCACTACGAGAAGCTCAAAATGGAAATGCACTCAGTAAATAATTAATTAGGGCTGCACCACTCGCACTCCTTGGAATGCCACATCCTTTGCTCAATTATTTAACATGGGGTACAGTAAGCTCAGTGCCGAGACAGGGAGGTCGAAATGTGCCTGTTATTTTACAGCTGTACCTACTGGCCTATAAGAGTAAACTTAAATTAACTACTAAAAATGTGATGTGAATTTCAAGTCATAACATGACGCAACCTTATAAAGTCAACAGATAACACACTTATTAACTGGCACATTTTCACACTTGTTTTCACGTGCGTATAGAACGTGCTAATTTAAATCTAACAGTCTGTTGTGAAAAAAATATGCTTGTGAAATTCCAGAAGTATATTTGTTAGTAAAATTGCTTTATCATCTTTTGGAAAAGTGTTGATAGCAGGAAAGGTTAAAGGTTCTGCAATTTTCTTATTTGTTATTTTATACGATCCAAAACCAGCGTAAAATTTGTATAATAGAAAATTGTGTGCACCACTTGTGTGCAACATATCACGATGTGGCATTCAGTCTTGTATTCAGTTATTTATAAAACAATGTCAATTTGTTTTAAACTGCACTTTTCCATTTGACTGAACAATATAAGATTTTTTTCATTCACTTGTGTATGCCCGGAGGGTTAAGTTACTCAGACCTGAGTTGAATTCAGACAGCAGTTGATTTTTTTTTGTTCTCTGGAATGCCGGTGCGATTGATGGGCAATGCAAACAGACATGGTCCCCCGTGGGCGACACTCCTGTCTCTGCGAGCTCCTGGATCACTGAGGCGGCAACACCGCACCACGTGACAGGAACTGAGCATTTCCTACATCGTTGAGTGAAAATGTAACATTAGAACAGAACCAAATGGCTGCTGGGAGAAACTTCACCTCA
This sequence comes from Gymnarchus niloticus, assembly GCA_009936485.2. Lineage (NCBI taxonomy): Eukaryota > Metazoa > Chordata > Actinopteri > Osteoglossiformes > Gymnarchidae > Gymnarchus > Gymnarchus niloticus. The sequence goes on along the minus strand of JAACJT020000002.1, from coordinate 4,775,791 downwards.
ACCTGTATTGCTTAATCGATTCTGTTCTGCAAATGGTATGTTATCTGTTTCCGGGGAAATTTGTGCATTTTTTTTGTTCATCTTTGCTTGTGTAGTACTTCAAAGTGTCACAACGAGGCTTCTAAGGCTACATTCACATTACAAGCCTCATGATTTAATTCTGATTTTTTTGCTCAGATCGGATTTGCCTATATTGACGGTTCACATTCATAATTACAAGTGATCTGCATCTAACTATAATGTGAACGCATCTGTCCTCCAAAACGGCACACATGCGCACATCGATACATTTTTGCACGAGTCTTCTGCATCACTAGCAACAAAAAACGTCACAGCCGCTTTTGTTTGTGGCCACTCTTTGCCATTTCTTTGGCAATTGGTTCGAACACTACTTGATTTTGGTAGGATCCTTTCAGTTTGGCTTGAACTGATTTACTACCCCAAATATCCAATAAATTGCCAACTTCCCCATCCTTCCACTGACTGCTGTCCTTCATTGTTGATTTGCCGCACTGCTGGTGCCGGCTGATGGCGCATATATATAGGCAAAAAAAACATGAATTCCGATCTGACCATTCTCATTCATGTCATATGGCCACCAATTGTATACGTATCTGATCTAGGACCACATATGAAAGTGACTCAAATCTGATTTGAAAAGATCAGATTTCTGTGTTCAGACAGCACTCAAAAAATCAGACCTGTGTCTCATTAAGGCAAAAAATCGGATTTAAGTCACTTCGGCCTGGTAATGTGTACGTAGCCTGAGTTTGCTGTCGCCCGTTTAATTGTTGTGACATTGGATGAGACGTAGACACAAAGCATCTCAAACCAGACCATCATACCAGCTTTCTTGCCTGACTGTCGCTTCATTGGACTAAACACCACAGGGAACAGGGAACCAGATGGATTTGGGGCTGCTGACAGGAATGGAAGTTTCCAAAACGAGGTATAATGAAGAAGGCAGGGAAACGAAACTGGGACATTACGCTAAAAGACAAAAAGAGACCAGTGACATCACAAAATGGAAACTATGAAGCCTGATGTAAGGCAGAGCAGATGGGATCTAGCAGACTGAGTCCTGAGCAGAGCTCCCTGCTCAGTGTATATCGGGCCTCGGACTTCAGTTTTAATGACATGTCAGGCGACAATGGGTGTAAAAAAATGCACACTGTAAGAGGGGAACATTTTAAGCTGGTTTGGTGACTAGAGTGACTAACAGGGTCATACAGGACTGGCCTTCTTTACAGTGCAATCTCACCAGATAATTAGACTTGTACTTTAAATGCTAATGTAAGGGGGGAAAATGAGGGGTGGAAGCTGGTTTTGAGAAGCAAGACACTGAGAGGTCAGTGTCCATCAAGCTGGCTGCCCCTGAGTAAGAGGATGAGCAATGAGAGCTGTGGAGGAAGGGCTTTCGTTTCACTTGCTGGGCTATGCAACCTGGCTGGCAGCCTCCAGAATTGCAAATGTCTTGTTTATATCACACACTTCAGCAATTGACGTAATCTACTTTAATCAGCGCTAAATACTGACTGTAGCACAACCACAAACTCTAATCCTGCATATGTATTAGTTTATTTAGTTATTAATTTATGCTTTTTGCCCAGTTATATATTAATCATCCATCTTTCAACCATTTATACAGTATGGGAGGCTTGGAGCCCATCCCAAGCCGAGTAGAACACATGGCAGGGGTATACCACAGGTGGGATGCCAGTCCATCACAGGACACACACACACTCACACGTTCTGGGCAATTAAAAATGCCAGTTCACCTGATTACATAATGGTGCTGTCAAAGTAAAGTCGCCCAGCAGGGTGACAGCCTGGAATTTGAACCCTCAACCCTGGAGCAGTGAGGGGACAGTAATATTACCCACAGAGCTCTCCCTAGGTTAAGCCAGGATCAAATAATTTTTAAATTGTCCTTGTGTACTCAAATATCCATTTATTGATCTCTTAAAATAACAGCAGCTTAATCTGTTACTCACACTAGATAAATGATGAATACTTTTGATTAAGAAGTATTCTCTTTTTTTTTTTTTTTGCTAAGCACATTAATGATCCGAAGTTTTAGTGAGGCGTTTTTTAAGTACTGACGTGTGAGTCTTTCCAAAAAAGAAAAACTCCAAGAAGAGCCAAGTCAATTTTGAAATAACAAATCAAATCTGTCTCATTCCAATCTGGCAAGGACACGGGCAAAATCACATCACTTCTTCAAGGATATCAAAATATAATCACCTCCAGCTCCCAAAACATGTTATTTCTGGAACAGTCAGTTGATAATAAATGTAGTTTGATTATAAACTATGGCCCATTTAAGAAGATTGATATAGGAGCATTTATCCAACTCTATAATCACAATCAATGGTACACGTTAATATTCAGCTTGATTAGGGCTGCCAGTCATTCACTTTATTAAGTAATTATAAATTGTTTTATAATTTGATCAAAGCTGTAGAGATAGTGGCTTGGTGGTTGGTGCTGTTGCCTTGCATTTTTGGGGTTGAGGGTTCAAATCCCAATCTGTGCAGGAAGTTCACGTTCTCCCCATGCTTTGTGGGTTCTGTCCAGGTGGCTGCCTTTCTTCCCAAAGACATGTGCTGTAGGCTAATTGGCATGTCATCAGTGCCTATAGCGTGTGACTGTACCCGGTGATGGGCCTGTGTCTCCTAAGCTGCCTGGATAGACTCTATGTTCTCCCACAACCTGCCATAGGATAAGCAGTTTGGAAAACGGATGGAATTTGATCAAGTAGTTCAATGTTCCAAAAAAATCCTTGACATTGTCTGAGTTTAGCTTGGATACACACTAGTGTTCCTGTGTCAGGTGATGTTGAGGCACAGTGATTTGATCTAATTTGGGTTCACACATCAGGTGACACAGCAGCCTCCTGTGAACGGGGCTGAATAATGGCACTGAAATCAGCAAACGTACCCATTACTGAGCTAGTGGGCAGTGAGCTGAAAAACTCCAGCACTGAAAAACACTTGTGACAGATTATGTGAGGCTGCTCTTCTCTCCCTCATAGAGAAGACCCACGATGTATTAGAACATTTTTTTGAGGGACTGTAAAAATCAAAGTTTTCCCTTTCAGTAATGGAGCGATCAAAGTCTGACACACCTGTAGGCCCAGAGTTTCAAGGCATTGCACAGCTGACACCCCGGTATGGGCCTTGTAGCTAACAGGCAGCTAGCAGCCAGTACTGCTGAGGAATGGGGATATGTGCTGTGTATTAACATAGCCTCACAGGTACTCTGACACACACAGATTAGAGATGGGCGAAAAGAATGAAGTCAGCTGTGATATCTGTATCTCGCTTCATCCATTCAGGAGCAGAGAGCCAATCAACTGCCACTCAACCCAACAAATGAAATCTTATTTACTCAAGTGAGTCAGTTTGTATGCAGAGCATTTCCAGCGTTCAGCTATTTGATTGTAGCATTTGAAGGGGCCGCTCAGCTTGTCCTGGAAGTTCAGAAGTTGGTTGTAAAGATTGGACAGTGCGTTTGGCTACCTGCCACATTGCTGAGAGTATTCATAATCGAATGATATCTGCATAATTGGTCGCATGGCATGAATATCTGATTTATGCATTTACTAAGCTTTATACAAACCTGGTTTTCTTGCCTTGTATATCCCACAAGGTTATGTAACATGCTGTGTAGTACGACCTTTCTTTTTCATGGTGAATCTGTGTCATTTTGCTGACACAGACTGATGTAGGGTTTGGTCTACATTTTTGTCGAGGTTTAATATCTACAGAGCTGTATGGCAGGCCCTGAAAATCTCAGTCCACAGCCGGGCCTGCATTTAATGTGATTTGTGAGCTTGGTTCGGCCATCTTTTCTCATGCCAGGTCTCCACTGTGCGCCCATTTAGCACGCTGTGCTGAGTGATAAGCAGCCTCAGGCAGAGGGAAGCTGTAGCTGATTGGCGGCCACTGGTAATGACTGCACTGTCCTGAAGTGGCCGCCTCATCTGCCAGCCATTGGGAACCCACTCATGCTGGAGGCCAGTGGGCTTCTAGACGCTTTGGGGGCCATCTCCATTACTGGACACTCTTCCTGCGTAGGCAATGCGATGGAAACGAGAAGCAAGTAGCTTACTCGCCTTGTCTGTCATTGAATCATAAACGAGTGAGAGACGGGTTTGTTGGCGAACTATCGAACCCGCCAGGTACAGAGAAATGGCACCGGGTTAGTTTGTGGCTTCATTTGATTGCTGCTCACTTGTTCAAAGAAAAATGAGCAGGTTTAGATTTCGAAAGCCTGGGGATGGGGTGCAGCACATAAAGGTTAGGGTTAGATTGAAACAAAACCTCTCAGTCCTCTGGTGGAAGGAAAAGCTAACCATTTCAAACAGATGACCTCCTAGGCCAAAGTTAAGCTTTGTCTCAGCCTAAAATGGGATATCTGCACTTTACCAAAGTGGTTTGCAGGGTAACAGGCTATGTGTGGCTTTCCTCAATTAGATTCCCCTTTCTCTCTCTCTCTCTCTCTCTTTCTCAGAAAAGCGTACAGACCACTAAGTAGCTCAGTGTAACACCAAGGATGCACCTGAAGCTGATTAGACTCAGCTCTCAGCATCCAGTTTTCTATAGTGCAGAAGTGCAGGTCAGCTGTGCGGGGCAGGACAGTGTCATTCCTGAGCTTAGATATATATAGACTGACAGATTGTAAAAGCACTGGAGCACTTAACATACATATGCAGAAGATTGTCAGCTTAGTGTTTTGTGAATTAGCTGAATGAAACCTTTCCAGTGATAGGGGAACATTTTTGCAACCTAGACATGCTCAGTAGACCAGAGCAGGTTTTTTTAAGCTCCCGTCCAGTGTGATGCCCTCAGCTTCTCATGGAGATCAAAGTTGCAAGAAGGTCTGCAGCTATGTGCCTTAAAGTGGAGCTCCATCATCAGGAGATCTTTCGCTGCATTTTGGTGTCCAGCTGTAAGGGTGAATGTGTACATTGGTGTGTGTGGGTGTGCGGCTGACCTGCAAGGATCTGGCTTCCTGTCCATGGGGCGTCCTGCCTTGTGCTGCGTTAGCTCTGCCTATCATGGGTCTGAGTGGATTTATCACTACTGAATAAAGGTAGCTGGATGTGCTGAAATGTCCTTCTTGGGATTATTTCACAAAAACAGATCTGAAAGTGCAGTGTTGATTTTAGCGCAAATTCCAAAAGTTAGAACATGAAGGGTATTGCTGAACGCCATTTCAAAATGTATTAGGGCGTGCAGTAACTGTGCTGCCTTGGGGGATGACTGGCCTCATCCAAGCCTCAGTACCAAAATGCCAAGGTTGCCCAGTCCAATCATATCTACCTGACCGGCCTGCTAACTCAGAGGCATCGACACGTTCCCATGTCTCAATAGCTTCTGAATGGAGAACAGCCATTGATTGGATTGGTATGTCTCCTTGAATTTGAAGCTGGCAATTAGACTGGCCGGTCTCTCTCATTCACTCAGACAGAGATTCTCCAAGAGAAAAGTGGGTATGCTGGAGCTGGAAGAGCCAGCTGGTTAATTATGAGGTGATTTAGCGTGGTGCTTTGATATTTAGGGGGGCACACAGCCCGCTCCACTGCTACAAGTGTCCTGAAATTCAAAGTCACTTTCCGGTTTTCAGACTGCACTGCGCTCGTGCAGTAACGAGGCCCTTGGGAATGGTGTCGATGAATTAAAGGCTCCTTAAAATTCACTGCAAAGTGCAGGCGTGTTCGTGGAGTTCGGTGATGATGACGCTGTGGCAGGATGCTCGCCCTGGAGCCTGTTTGAAAGAGCTTCACCTTCCTGGGCCAGCCTTCTTGTGCTCCTCTGCCTTCTTTTTTCTCACTCCTGACACTTTGCTGGTTCTGCAGCTGAGCATGCGAGCCCCCCTCCTTCACAAAGCGAAGGACCCCATTAACAACACACAGCTGCAACTGCCAAACTGCGCCAGTGAGGCTGCGTCTGGAACAACCGCTGGGACTGGGACCTGCGGGAGCGGTTCGTGCAGAGGGACGTTTCCAGGCTGTTTAAAATTCACACATCATTCTCTGCGTTTGCCCAGGCAGGCCTGCATATATAGTGCCATATGAGTTTAATTACTAACATGCAAGTTTTAATTGCTGGTACATTCATATCTCTATGGTACAGTTGTCCTCGTGACCAAATAGACCCAGATTCTCTTCTTAATACGACGTGAAATTTCAGTGCTGAAACATGCTCCTTGCCTGTCATAGTAGCAGTGTTTATCTATGCATTTTAAACATTTTTTAATTCTACGTGATAACTTTTCCTTGCCTTTTATTTGTCTGATTCAGCTCTAGGCCCATTTGTTGCTGCTATGGCAACTGCCATATCAGGATTTCTGCCTGTAGGGGGGAGTTAAAGGGGTCAAAATTGCACAGTGTGTATGGATGAGTGACCCTTTAAAGGAACAGGCTGTTTGAGCTTTGAGAGGGAAGTGCAAACTGTTCATTACGGGACGAGCTTTGTAGAAACACTGGGTGCTCTCATATCAAACTACAGGTGCTGCTGTTTGTGGATTATGGACTTCTGCACTGAGCATTTAGTAATATTTTAGTCATAACAGTCATACAAATGATCCGCTATTCTAGTACACTGACCGTTACCTCGTGTGAGTCTTCTCCAGTCAGAAAAGTTGACAGCAGATGAGATAAGATTCATACAAAAAGCTTGGAACTTCTCTGTCTAAGTGTGACTGACAGTTTCCAAAGTGGGATGTGCCTCCCCCGATTCAGAAGTCTGCCCTTCATTGTTAGACCTGTTACAAGGCCAGCACGTTCATTTGTAACTTCCTTGCTACCTGCAGGCCTGATCTGCTTTTGGTATCACTGGCAGCCAAACCCTCCAATGTCGGTGGCTGGAATCCAGCAAAACAGTCATACCCCATAAAGGAAGAAGCTGCACGATTTCTCTGACAGATGTTTGATAGAATTTTTCTGCTAAACTTTAAAGTATCAGTTTAGATATTGTCAGGTCCTATCAGCAGAACCTCTTGATTCATGCATTCTCAGTAAGTCATCATAGCGGTGTCACATGGATTTAGAATACGGATCCAAAACATACAGCGTAGGACAGACAAACCCAGGTGACGGTGGAGGAAGAGACAAGGAGGGGACTAGAGCAGGGCTGAATGAAGGCAGCAAGGAGGGATGAAGACAGGAGAAACATGTTCTGACAGTAGCACCGAAGAAAACAAAATGGCCGTCAAGTTGTGGAAAGGGCTGCGGCTTGAGCTTCCTGGAGACGAGAGAATATAGGTTGCTCGTTAGTGGATTGAATCACCAGTGTAGGGACTGACTGAGCAGCCTGACCACACCCCCAATTTTATATACATACTGGATATCGACCTGCTGAATAGGACCAGAAAAAAGTGTACACAAGATACACCAGTGTTTCCTTCAATGTAAAGCTTAGCATGACCTCTGGGAGTTTATTCCTAGGTATATTCCAGCCACCTATCCTCGTTAACGACATCTCTGTAAGGGTCTGCCCTTATGTGGAACCTTTCTCTGGAAGCACACATTTTGAGATACAGCACATCTCACTCGAAATACTGGAACACGGTGGAGAACATTCACTACCGCTGTCGCACCGAGGGCCCCGGAGAGTCGCACGTTATGCGCTGCATTTTCACCCGAAGGGGGACATCACAGCCGAAAGAAGTGACCTAGCAAAGCAGAAATGACAACACTGGGAAGTCACCTTTGTTGAGCACTGCCATCTCTGTGGGAGTGCTTTTATCTAAGTGCTTCCTCTATTTCCAGGGATAGAAATATATATAGATATGGCACCAAAGGGTTTTGTTTAGTTGTCACTTTGCTCTTTCCCGAAAATAAATACTTCTCATGTGAATTTTTTGCGAAATACCAAAATACTCCATCATAAATGAATGACACTTATCCCAGGCTGTCCAAGAAATTTAGTTTGCTGTGAGCACAGCTGTGGTGTGCAGGGAAGCGTTGCTGTAAAAAGCTGATCCATAGCAATAAGAACAACGTACAACATCCCATTCTCATACATTCTGAACCCAAACCAAAGGGTTTTATTTCGAAAGGTTTTGATTTCTATGTGTTGTTTACTTATATATTTTGAAGAGATTGTCTCAGTGAAAGATGCAAGCTTCGTATTTTGGCACTTAATTTCACGGTTAATTGTATGTTTTGATTTAAATTTATGGCTGGGGAATTTTTGAGAAATAAGACCTTATAAAAAGAATAATTGTCAGTTTTTTTCTTATCGTTGACATAATACTATTATTTAATTATACAAGGGGTCATGGGGGGTGGGGGGGTGGTTAAATTGGGATAATGTATGAATGCTTCGGTTATCATTTTGGAAGGTAAGCATTCCATTCTGTAGATCCTCTGATTTTGATCACACTCTGACATTAAATAATGTACCTGGCTTTTGAGGAGAATGTTAAATAAAATAGCCAAGCAAGTTGTGACATGAGATTGGCAGTAGGGTTAATGGGGTCTGATCCCAGTGCTGTTGAGGTTTATGGTCTGTGTCTGTCCTGAGAGGAGACAGTCAGCAAACACCCAGCTAAGGTGTGCAAACTGAGCTGTGTCTTGTGGACCCAGACTTTCTGACAGAGCAGCACTGTTGGAAAGTCACTGCAGCCCATAACTCCCAGCACAGCTCCTGAGCAAAGCCTCCATGCTTATCGCTGACGTCTCCTCCGGAATTAAATGGGGGCTTTCTTACTGTCCCTGCCACTTGTTCTCTCCTTTGCTTCTTTACTTTTGGCTGACGTGGCAAAATTACAACAAAATGCTGATTTCAGATCAGAAAACTGAGAACTTTTGTTACAGTTTATTGCCTCAGCATTTACCAAAACAGATGTTACAGAATGAATAACTGGATGGAAAACGAATTTAGGGCACCAAAAGAGGCCCATTCACCCTAGTAGTGTGTCAGCTGAGAACATAAACACAGAGCTTCTTAAAGTTATAGGTATGATTTAATATTTGAGCCCGGTAGCATGACAGGTTTTTAACTGCTGTGGTGCTACGGAGTTACCTCAGCAGTGAGGATGGCACGTCCATGCATCTGGGTTGGATGCCTGAGGACTATCAGGGTTATGAGGTCCCTGATTTATCAGCAGAAGTAATGGTGACCTTTCAACTTTGTGGGCCACAATATGGAGCAGTCAAAGGCAGAGTGATCCATGGAGGGTGGCCAGGACAGAACCACATTCTCGGAGATCAGCTTGCAATGATCGTTACCCTCATCAGTGGTTGGGGAGAGGGATGGTTCCACGTGTATCAAGGGGCTTGTTACTGCAGGTTGGGATCCACCAGTAACAGGCTTGTTGGAGCTGCAGTGATGGGTCGGGCTAGGTCTGGCTCTGCTCATTACATTAATAACTGCAGCAACGCTTGCGCTGCTGCCTGTAGATGATGGAGTCTTACTTAATGGCTAGGGAGGCTGGGTGGGTCTTCCCTGATGGATAAGGTGCATTATTAAGGGTCACATCATCACTTGATGGCTCTGGAAGCACAGTGAACTTCTTCGTGTTTTGTGGGTGTTCCATTTTCCCTCCACCTGGGACTGCCTCGAAATGGAAATAGCACATCTCTCCCAATTCCAGACTATAGAACCATCCTGTAGACTCTGAGCTTTTAAAAGCCTTAAGAACATGCTTTACAAATGCCGTAGCTATGGGTCACTGTAACTGAGAAACCCTCGGAGAAACAGAGCCTGCTTTCAGCTTCCACAGTTCACACCAATCAGATGCAGTGAGCTTCCAGTAAATCTGATGGCCATTCTTCCCAAGGAACATGCAGCTGGTTGGCCCTGTTTGCTCTGTTTGTACAGTCTTCATAAAAAGAGGAACCCTGACCCATTGATCTGTAGTTCCTTTCTGTGACAAACGGTGGCACAGTGCCTTAGCAGTGGGCCTTCAAAGTGACATGTCCAGGGCAACTCCTACCTAACACCCCATACTGTCTCGAAAAAGGCATCAGGCACACCGCCATTCTATATTGGGAAAGTTATTATGACAGATGGATTGGTAGATTTCTACCATATAATTACTTCTGACCATGTAACTAAACATTAACTAAATGTTAATGAACCCACCATCCCGAATGCCACTGTGTGCAAATCGCCCTCAGAGGCATGGAAACACTCATGGAAATACCAAAACGCTTTATGGTGTGAAGCAGGCACTGTCCGTAAGCATGAACAATCACACACACACACACACACACACACACACACACACACACACACACACACACACACACACACACACACACACACACACTCAGAACTCAGAACGTGGTTGTTTTTCCACAGCAGCAAACACAGGGAAAACAAAAAGGAAGATCATCAGCAGAAATCACCAGGGAGACCTTGTTCCTAGGTGACAGTCTCAGGAGGCAAACCTGAAGGAACATTGTGGAGATGGAAAAGGAAGTTTCCGTTGGGGTTGGGGGGGGTAGGCCAGTGTTCCAGGTGTTTCCAGAGAGTGACACCTCGTGGATGACAGGACACTTCAGTGAGTGACTCCCAGAGCTACTTATTTTTTCAGACTTTATCTATATTTTTAACTTCCAGTTCCTACGAGTTGACACACAGTGTAGCTTACATAATCTACACACGGGCCCATATTTAAAGGCTGTGTGCTTTCAGACACACCCACACTGACAGAAAAATTAGCTGAGCTGCAATCTTAAATGGCTCGATTCGATAGCATTACTAATCCATTTTGGCATTTGCATAAATCTGTACATTACAAAATAATGATTTAGTAATAACCAAACATTCCATGACACTGAACATTCCATTTTTTATTCTGATGATTACATGAAATTTAGCCCTGAAATTAATAACAATTTATTCCATTTTCCTATCACAATTAAAGCAATTAGGAAAAGCAAGTGAAATGCATTAACCTGCATGGCATTTTGTCCTTAATGGAACTAGTAATGGCCAGAGGTTCGAGGCCTGGGTACCATACTGAGCAGCTGATTTTGCTTGAAAGGTTGCTATGGTTACTCGGGAGAAAGTAAGCAGTGAATGTTTCTAACTGCTGTGACCCAGAAACAAAAGTTAATGAACTTTACTGCTGACAATCGTTATCTTAAAACATACTCATTATTCTAAGTAAATCAACTGTGGTATGCCAGGCAATTATGACAAGGAAGATAACAGGAAAAGATGTTTGTTTTTTATCGTTTTCTTGGGAAATGCTTTCTCTGTAAAAGCCGTTAGCATGTTGTGTGGATTAGTGACAGAACGCGTTCAGGATCGATCTGGCAGAGTATTGACCTTTGAAGAAAGTGGGTAGACAGGAAGCAGATAGGGGGAGATGTACAGGATCACACTGACCAGAATAGATTGAAGACTGGGACCGGATGGTCGAGATCTTGTGGAGCTGTCGAGTCTCCAGCACCAAAGGGTGCTCCTTTGTTAGTAGTGGCTGACCCACTGTGCCTTCCAGTCACGCTGCATGGTGAAGCCTTCATGGATGTATTTTTTCACGGTCTCACCTGCTGGTGTTACTTAGGGACCACCCAGCTGTGGCAGACAGTGAATGATGGGTAAAGCAAAGCTAGCATCTCCCCAGACCCACTCAGTTCTGCGGTGGTTTGTACAAAGTACACGGCAGGCCAGATTGAGCAACGTCACTGCTCCCTGTGGTGCATCCATGACAGGTCCACGCAGTTGTGCTTCTTGGAGCTGTGTGCAGTTGGCGGGTATCCTTGGCAGGACGGGGGTCTCGGCGGCTCTGAGTGGGTCGGAGCGAGTCCAGATTCTCCAGCGCGGTTGTACAGATTGGCTCTGCAGATGTGAAACGGTAACTCTGTTCATTTATACTTCATTAATACCTTTCACTCTTCATCTGCTGACCTTGATAGACCCGTGAGACAGTGTGGCACCTTGTGTCCCTACTTGATTTTATATGTGTGCTAACAATATAACAGGAAAATTTACAAAAAGGAGCACCTGCATTTGTCATTATATTCAGTTTTCCCCAGACTTTTGCAGTGTAAATATAGCTCAGGTGCCGCAGAATAACACAGTATGCTGGGTAAAGTGTGTTGTTCATTTACATGGGATGTGGAAAAGATGTGTTTTTTTATAGAACTGAAAACAAATCTGCTTCCTACATGCATTGTTCAGCAAGCCATTCCCTACAGGAGAGATTCTAAATAACAATTAGCAAAATCACAACCAAGGCTGCCTTATTGGTCAAATGAATTATAAATTGCTACAAATATGAAAGATGCAATGGGTGTGGACTTTAGCCAGAAAATTCATGAAATCCAAGCATGTCTAAGGAAATATCTAAGACTGTACACTTATGTCTTAAGTGCCCATATCCTCACATGTTTTATGTGACCATATCCCCGTATGTCTTAAGTGCCCATATCCTCACATGTTTTATGTGACCATATCCCCGTATGTCTTAAGTGCCCATATTCTCTACATGTCAGGTCCTCTATAATATTTGACAGCAGTGGTCCAATGGTTTATACATTCAAATGATTAAGCCTTTTCAGATAATCACCCTTAATGTCACATCAGAGCCAGTTCGTTTACATATTTCATAATCAAAATCTACTCCCACTGTACCTCACCTGGCAATTATAGTGGGTGTACTTCTACAAATTTAAACTTGATTTTGCTTTTGGTGAGAACGTATGAAATTGGATTTTGGGTGAAAAATTGTCCTAAGCACTTGCTGCTATGTGTATCATGCTTTTCTCTCATTCCCTGGGATAGGCTCCAGTCCCTATGACCCTGTCCTAGGTTTCAAGCAGTTTCAAGATGGATGGCTGAATTTTTCTTCAAAAATTTGTGTATGATTATTGATGTTGCTTCACAAGTGTACGACTGTTGGTTTGTGCTTGTACAATATACTGTAAGCTGACTAGCCGAGCCAACGCAGCAGAAGGGTGAAATAGACTGAAGTACATCTGATATCTTACAGCTTTAAAATCCAGCCCAGGTATGGAATGTGAGAAGCCGGACTCCCGCATCTCTACCATGGTCTGGTTCTGTGCTCGCTGTGTCGAGGGCGGGGACATGCAGACATGCATCCAATCAAAGTATGTTGCTGATGGAAGTATTACATTGATGTCACATTGACAGAGGAACTTTCCCAAAAACTGGGTGTGATACATTATTCTGTGGCGTTCTCAAGAAGACGGTATTAATATGGAAATGGATTAGTCATACTGTTTTCCTACCTAGAGTTTCTGCATTAAACATGTAATGAGATATATGTAGGAGAAATCGTACCAGGCATATATTTTGGAAAGAGGAAATACTACATTTATTACAAACACAGTCTCTTCACTGGTTATATGATTTATTGTTTTAAGCAATGGGGATCTGAGTGAATTTACGGATAAAGCAATTTGACTTGAAACGATAACAGATCTAAATTGGTTTCCTGCAGGTTCAGAATGACAAGCAGCAGTGATTTTGCAAACCAAGCTACAGCTTCTAATTAAAGTCACATTCTCTGCAAAAGGAAGGGTTAGGTTAACTCTCAATTCAGAAAGGTTTAGGATAGACTCTGTATGTGACACTTCTTTGTTTTTATTGGCATGTAGACTAAAGGAATTGAGAATTATGTTTTTCAGGCGGTTTTAGCAGCTCTGTTTGCGAAGTACTGCACAATAGTCACCTCACTGAGGGCTGTGTGTGTGCAGAGGTGATGTTAACTATGGCAGCTCTGCAACCGCACTGCACAAGTTGTCTTTATGTCCCAGGTCCTCTTGTGTCAGAGTGGGAAGTGGTACCTTCACAGTGCCTGTCAGAAATAAGTGGGAAGGGGTGTCCTCACGGTGCCTGTCAAAAAAAAAAAACAAAAAAAACATGCTGGACGTGATATGTGACTTCAAGGCAAAAAGGTTGCAGTCCTGTGATATATCCTGGTTAACAAGGGACAGTTTAATGATCACAGCTGGCATAGGCAGAGGGGCCCGGTGCCTGGTGGGCTTCCACCCAAGTGGCCCCTGACCATTTGCCTTGGGATGCTTTACATCTACTTGTGGCGTTGTTTTCACCTTGTATCATGTCACGTCATGTATGACACGTGAATATTTAAAACAACTTATTGTAGCAGGGGCATGGCAGTTCAGTGGTTAGCACTCTTTCCTCATACCTCCAGGTCTGGGGGTTTGAATCCCATCTTTGCTTTGTGTGTGGAGTTTGCTTGTGCTTCTGCAGTCCAAAGATGTGCATTATAGGCTGATTGGCATGGCTAAATTGTCAGTTGTGTGTGTGGCTGTGCCCTAGGCTGCCTGGGATATGCTCCAGGTGACCCTGAATAGGACAAAGCAGTTTGGAAAATGGACAGATGTTAATACAGAAATCATATAGGTAAGCATAAACTAATGTATATTATTGAAATGTGAATCACACATACACTGGTAGCTATACAGCAGTCAATGCACTGTTAGTTTCTATATAACTGTCTAATATGAGTTCCTGATGCTGTGGGACTTTAAAGTTTACAGGGTACATTTTATGTTTATTGCACCACATGCATTGCAAATAGAGGCTTGCCTGCATAATCAGCGTGAGTATCTCCAATCAGCTGAGTGCCCTTCCGTTTGGCCACATCCAAACTGTTTGGATATTATTTTTCGGAAGTGTCATTTTCAGCCCCTGTGCTTCACCTCCTAGAAAAAGCACACAGTATCATTAATTATGTAACGCCATCCCAGAGAGGTGTCTCTCTGTCGTGTGGAATTCCGTCAAGGAGCAAGAGATAAACTTGGGCAATGGTGTCATTATTTTACACAGTTTTGAGCAGAACAGGGAAATATTGCTGAAGGACTTGGATTAGAGGCTTCCTTGGGCCATATTTTGTAGTAGGTATTTTCACCCCAGGCATTTGTCTCCATCGCTTTGGTATATGCTGGCAATTTTATTTAGACAAGGAAATTGGCTGCCGACAGATTTAGCAATATTACAGAGTCAGGGTCCATTTTTCAAAACACCAATTAGGAAGAGTCCAATCATCGATCAAGAGACCCTTTATGCACCGTGTGACATAAATGAATGCGGGGACCACTGCAATACAATAAGCCGGGGCTGTGGGTGGGGGTCTTAGCTCTCTGGGGATTAGCCAGTCGTCTATATGCATTAGAAGTATTGTGTGCCTGCTTCAGCATCCAAGGGCTCATTGTTCTCTTTGCTCCCGAGTCCTAAACTGCTGATCTGAAGCATCAGTACAGGTAGGGTTATAGGACTAACTAGCTGCTGCTGACTGTCCAACACGTAACTACAGTGACGAGTGGTTTGGCGAAGAAACAGCGAAGACAGAGGTAGTAGAGGAATCACTTCACACTGGGCATCCTTTTAACAGCTTGCAAGAAACAGCCTTCCAGAAAACTTTGCATGCAAGTGGAAGTGATTATGACTGTCAATGAGAGGGTGATGACTCCACTTAGGGTAATTAGAAAGAATAAAACAACATTATGGCCATCATGGTGTGGCAAGTCTAATTACTTTCAATTATAATGCAGATAATGAAAAGGCAGTAATGACTGGTTGGATATAAAAGCTGCAATCTGTAGCCTGCATTTTATAGAGGGAATAGTGTACATTCCTTTGTGCTTTCTTTGGTCTACTCGAGAAGAGTGCCTCACTTTCCTGCCTAGTGGATATATCACTGAAGGTGTAACACTAAACTGTGTTTGGTCTTGTCAATTCTGGTGGAACATTTATCTGAGAAGAGCAAAGCCACTTTTAGTAATTACAAAATATTTCATGTAAGGATGAACAATCTCTGTGCTACCAGGAATTTCTCCTTATCGGAGTTTTTTTTTTGGAAATCATCCTAGGCGCTTTGTGAACTGTACGTAGAAATGCTTCTCTGATGATGGGACTCGTACTGGTAGGACAACAACAAACAAGAGTTTGTCAAATTAAAATACACATTTGAAAGCTGTGTGTTTGTGACTACAGTGCACAGGTCACACCTTAGAGCAAAACATGGTCTTCCTCTTATTTTAATTGATTTACCTAACCGATAAGAAAGGACCCATAAAGTTTAGCATGCATGTTATCATGGAAAAGAGCTGGTTCTTTGTCATCAGATGCCATTTATATTTTTTCAAATGCTGTAAAGTCTGTATAAGAAATTGTGTTACTGGTTACCACTCTCTGAAGTATTTGGACATAACAAATATGTATAAACACACATAAAAAATACCACATATTGAACTGTGATATTTCACAAGTTACACAGAACAATTTATGATTTTTGAACTTGAAATGGAGTTCAGTGATGTTTTTTTCCCATAAACGTGTTAAAATGTGCAAAACTGAGCTTGAGAAACAGGAAACCAACAGCTGATGTTTCCTATTCACCTTCAACAACATGACACAGACCTTCTCGATACCACACCCTCAGCAAGGATGATTATTGATCATGTGAGTGAACAGCTGTGGTTTATTTCTATTTCTACTTGACCCAAACATAACCCAGACTCTGCAAGTCACTCAGCAGTGACC
Organism: Gymnarchus niloticus; assembly: GCA_009936485.2. Lineage (NCBI taxonomy): Eukaryota > Metazoa > Chordata > Actinopteri > Osteoglossiformes > Gymnarchidae > Gymnarchus > Gymnarchus niloticus. The sequence goes on along the minus strand of JAACJT020000002.1, from coordinate 4,759,292 downwards.
GTGGATATTGCATCAGTAATGTACCTGGGATGGTTGCAGTATTGACACCACTGACAGACTTGAATTTTTTATGCAGCCATAGAAACCTTAATATAGTACAGCTCCAAAGTACATACAGTATACAGCTCATATCGACATAAATGTATTTTCTTTCACTGTAATTATTCTTTTCCATTTGAGTTTCATCTTAAAATTTAAATGCGGTCTTCACAAGAAAGCGTTTTCCGTTTCCAGTCATGAAAAGCACATCCTGGGATCGTGGAGCTATATTATAGAGAGAAAGGCATCCCTTAAAAAGCAGACAGGCTGCAGAACACCAAGCGGGAGAGTGTGAGGGGGACATAATTACAATTTCTTTTAGGACACGTTCAGCATCGTCAGTGAGCACAGTACATTATCTGTTACACCAAAACTAGCCAGAGATTGTTAACCATCCATTTCCTTTTTATCAACAGCACAGAATATCTCTTTGAAAAATGAACCCTTTGATGATGAGAAAATAAATGTCAGTTTTTTGGTTGTGTGTGTGAATGCTGTAATATTTTTGAAATACAGTTTAAAAACATTTAATATGCTTTCAATAAAAGCAATCTGTATAAGATTTGGTAGAATGCTGAATTGCTGAAAACGAACGACAGCTGACCTTACAGCAGTCTCTTCAGTAACACACAGCAGGAGGATGATATCTGTATTAGCCATCTGACCCAGGCTACTATGGAATGTGTTTCTCTCCAGGAAGTGACACACACACATCTCATATCGAGCTTAGGGTCGGAGTACAGGGCCAGCCATCGGAGCGGTTTTCGGGTTAAGGGCCTCACTGAAGGACCCAACAATGATATGGATTCTTTTTTGCCAGCCGTGGGATATATCTCTCATCATATAAATCAAACTGCACCTTTGAAATCAACACCAGTGTTTCATATTTTGAAGATTTCTGCTCTTGAGTCTATTATTAAACTCATGCATTTCTGTCGCCATGGACTGGCATGCCCTGCCTTGTCCCCTGTGCTTCCTAGGACAGGCTCCAGGCCCACTGAGACCCCTCGCTGGACAAGTGGTGCTGAAAGATGGGCGACTGCATGCTATATCCTGCTAAGGGCACTTTAAGATCATCACTGGCATGGATAAACTGTACATTTCACTGAGACTGACCAAGCCCTGCTTTAATAGCAGAACATCATTGGGTAGATTTAGCATGCAAAAGAAGATAGACAGACAGACAGACAGACAGACCGATAGATACTTTATTAATCCCCGAAGGGAAATTCAGAAACATCCCTGCTCATTGGGTGCCTTGATCATTCTAGCTATAAACTTACATAGCTCGTCTTGTGCAAAACACAACTTCCCATAAAGGGTCCACTCAACAATGATTCAACCTGGAGAACAGACTTTTATCGACACTGGGTAGCTGCATTTGCATGTCTGTACACCAGCAATGAAAGAGTAATAGTAAATTCTCAGTATTAATCGTGTAATACATTGCAGAAAACACGCCGGAGATCCTTTGGTTACGTATGATTACTATCAACATGTTCCATTATGACCGCCTGGAACAGCAGGACAGAACCACAACTAAATAAAAACGTTCAACACACTTACAGAAACATCTACTAGGGGAAGAACATGTGCAGTGCTCCTCTCCGTGAGTGTGGGTGTGAAGATAATTTCATTTCACCCCTGTCACTTTTAGTCATGTAGAAATCAGGTCCCTACAAAGTGTGACGCTAATCCCTCCTTATGCATCATTTTTAAGAACACGTCAGGCACGTAAAATGGCAGCATAATTGATTGTGGCCGAAATCTTCTTTGGCCCTGGAATTTCAGCATAGCCTCTCTAAAGCTTTTGCTAACAACCGCATATACAAATTCTGGCCTCTCATAATGACACAGTCGTCAGCTACTGGCCCCCGTTAAAATGGAGGGGCCCGCTATCTTGCCCACAGCCATGCTGGAGAGGTGGGGAACCATGAGACTGTCTGTCGTGAAGACAGCGCTTTCTAGAAACTTCTCCACGGTGGGAAAGTAGCTCAATCAGAGTCTCATCAGAACATTGTAAGGCGTAGGGTAAAAGGTCATTCCAGATTGTGCTGTACAGATTATTTAAAACGGTACCTTTGTTCCGTACTCACTTATCATGCATACACAGGGTTGCTAGGATTTTGTCACCAAAGTGGGATATTTTAGAAACAGGGTTGTGGGAGGAAAGAAAAACAAAATGGCAGGTGGTGGACTTTTTGGACTGGTTCAAAAACAGACCACAGGAGCAGAATAAGATTTTGATTTAAAAGACAAACCCCCAGAATCACAGAGCCAAAAAATATTAAAGGGGCTCCCCCACACTTGCATTGTCAGAAACTTCCGGCTGGTTTTGGGCCATTTCATGTGGTTTTTAGGAAGTACTTGTGCTGGATTTTTCTCCAAGACCTGGCAACCTTGCCTGTGCACCTTTCACGCCAGCAGATCGTTCCAAATCCCGCCCTCTGTGTGCGATGTAATCACGCGGCGATATCGCCACACGCGTCCTCTGATATCCATGCTACGTAACGCTCAGATGCAGCAAGATTTTAACGAGTATTATGCTGCGTGTTTTGTTGCCGCAGCATTTGTCACAGTGGCAGCATACTTGCAGTTATGGTTTATTTTTACGCATGACTTATGGTCGTGCGAGGAAGGTGGCTGTTAAACTGCTTTCACGTGTATACGTGTATTAGCACTTAAAGCACTGAAGGTCCCAAGTGTGCTAATTTCAGTGCCAGCTCTGCTTAGCTAACACGCATTACTGAAGGGCTAATCAGCACAGTCTATGGATATATAAGCGACAATTCAAAAGCACTTTCAGTAGAGGACTCATTGTAATACACAGTTGTGCTTATGAGGTCCACCGAACAATGACTTGCACAAAGGACATGATGATCGCCAATGCCATTTAGGTTAATGCTGCTTTATTGTTCTGTTTGTTTAATATGAATGGCATTTAGCCAAATTATTTACACTTGGTCTAAATAAGACTAGACTTTATATGTGCAGCTTCTGGCTGCTAAACTGATGGTAAGTCTAACAGCCAATGGAGAACGTTTTCCGTGTTTACCGAAGTTGTACTACAGACTTTTCATCATACCGAGGCATAGCTGCAGGTTAGATTGCCTTTTGTTTTTCGGTCACGTGTCTAAACCTTACTGCTGAATTTTACCTTGCAGGCGGGCCCTCCAGGTGGTCGTCCCCTCACTGCGACTGCTGCTGCAAGACCCACAAGGGTGACCGCGAGGGCGAGAGCGGCACCTCCTTCAACGAGCTCTCCACCTCCAGCTCGGAGAGCCAGTCGGAGGCCAGCTCGCCCCAGGGCACGGTCATCTGTGGCCCCGTCAGCCGCCAGTGCAACATTCAGACCCTGGACCGGCCCTTGAAGAAGGGCCCCGTGCAGCTGACCCAACAGCCCGAAGTGCGCAGGAAGAGCGACCTACTGCGCACACTCACGGCCGGTTCCCGCGACTCTGGCGGTGGGGGCAAGAAGAAAGCTGCCAAGGAGAAGATGACTGTGGAGGAGGAGCTGGAGAAGTGTATTCAGGACTTCCGCAAGATTAAGATCCCGGAGCGCTTCCCCGAGAGGAAGTATGTGTGGCAGTCGGAACTACTGCGGAAGTACCATCTGTGAGGAGATGGACGGCGGGACGGAGAGGCGAAGCATGTACATCCAGCCTTGAATGCCCAGCCACACGTACATGCAGCGCCGCATGTCTAGCTGCGCGTACATACAGCCGACTGCAAATCTGGGTACTCATACGCACTGTATTCTGCCACTCCATAAAAAAGGCAAACCATATCCATCTGACCTATGACATATATGCGTGATACTTACAGGGTCTACGGTCCCATGTGAAAGCACAATCCCAGGCCTTCTGGTTTATTAACATGCTGGACACACGTGTTTCTGTGAGGACCGGTGTGAGCGTGAGTTTACACAGAGATGACATGGCCAATTCTCCTGTGCCCGATACCGAATCGCAGATACTATGGCGTTGTCCTTAATCTGCCCATTTTCCCTTAAGTGCATGTCAATAGCGATGAAAAGTACATGATTAATCAGTGAGGGTTTGAAGATGTGTAACCTTTATAAAAATTTTGTCTTGTTCTAATCCTGCAGTCTGAAAATACCTGCCGCTTGTATGAAACTGATCGCTGGTTCGTATTCACTCTTTTGCAGAATGATGGAGACCAAGTTGTACAAAAAAACTTATTCTTTGTTGTCTGGATGTGTGCGGTGTGTGGCAGAGATAGTCCAAGCTGTCATTGTTCAGGAGGACACGTTCCCTCGCTAAACAATACTGATGCTATCAGCATTACAGACATTTTCAGGCCCATTAGCAAAACATCCCCTTTGTATAAGTGGTCTGCTTTCCAGGAAGCTCCCTGAAGGTATGCAGGACTGCTTAGGGTGGACGAGGTGGGTGCGATGTTAAGGTCCAAGGGGGAGACCTCTGACCCAGGCTTCTGTGGAAGAGGTTGCCCTTCTAGATGAGATTAGTTCAAACCTGAAGTGCATAGCGGTGCAGCAAAAAGAAATTTGTGGCAAAGCACCTTTAGGGGAAAAACATTTCTTCTCAGACAGGCATCCGCTCCAGTGCCCCGTGGAGTGTATGAGAGGGGCCCCACTATGAAGCCATCAGAAGAGACATGACTGCAGGATGGAGCATGCCTGATGTCAGCGGCCATTCAGTAAAGGGTGGCTGGCTTTATTAGGGTGTGGGCTTGTATCACCGGTGATCAGTGCCTGACCCATATTTCTGCAGGAATTACCCAGTCGTATTAGCAAGAAAATGAGGAGAATTCGCACTGCACCAGATGCCTGGAAACAGGGCCTCTAACAGTATAGAAGCTAATAGTAATAAACACTATTACTAAAAAGAGTCCTGAGACACCTCATTTTAAAATCTCCTCTCCATATAGCTGGTAGGGGACCTTTAAAGCACATCTAAATACTACAGTTATGGAAAGGGAAAAAAATGGTTTTAATTAAATTTGAATTAAACCTGCAATAGTGTTTTTCCCCCATGGCTGTCAAAGAAATTAGTTGTAAAACACAGACAGTCACAAGAAAATCCTTTAAGAAGTGATGCTCATTTTATTATGTAATGTATATATTTTTTTTCAATATGTTACTGTATTGCAACAAAATAATATTTTTCTTATTGAACAAAAAGTGTCCAGCTAAATTACTGGGTTTTCTCTCCTTCAAAACTGAATGTTATGGCTTCGTTCACTTTGACTTTTACCATGAAAATTCTAGCGATGTAAGCTATCTGAGAATAGTGTTGAAATGAAAATACACAGACACATTCTATGAAAACAGTATGCGTGAAATACATAAATGATAGCAAGCAGGATTACGAAAATATGGGTTAAATTACAGTCAATTGGTATTCTTTACGTGACTCCGGGTTAGCATCACCTACCCAGGGTCGGTATACACTTCTACTCAAAGGAAAAAAAGTAACATGCTCACGTGAAATAAGGCTAAATGGGTCGTTAGGGTTTGTTGTTTTAGATTTAATGTCGTTAAGGCCTTGTTTAAGCAGCTGACCCATCAACCCTTTACCTAAATACTTGTACATATTCACTGGTCAAAGCCAAACCAGTGGAATCATCTCAATGACAGGACATTATTCTCGCTGCTTAATTTTTACCATAATATGTGATAGCAAATTGACATAATTCAATTATTCACTGCAAATTTTCCTGTAAGAGCTGGATATTATTTATTGCATTAAATGTTCTTGCTTTTGATGACTGAAAAAAGCTTCCCAAAGGCTGAAGGAGGTCTGTATCCCAGGTCCCATACTCGTATTAATCATTAACCAGCTGATAGACACTGACTGCGAGACTAGGAGATCTGTATCCCAGGTCCCTCACTCGTATTAATCATGAACCAGCTGATAGACACTGACTGCGAGACTAGGAGGTCTGCATCCCAGGTCTCTTACTCATATTAATCATTAACCAGCTGATAGACACTGACTGTGAGACTAGGAGGTCTGCATCCCAGGTCTCTTACTCGTATTAATCATTAACCAGCTGATAGACACTGACTGCGAGACTAGGAGGTCTGTATCCCAGGTCCCTCACTCGTATTAATCATGAACCAGCTGATAGACACTGACTGCGAGACTAGGAGGTCTGCATCCCAGGTCTCTTACTCATATTAA
>JAACJT020000002.1:4728595-4749125 GCA_009936485.2 Gymnarchus niloticus | reverse complement strand
TTTTAAAGTTTGGTAAAAATTTTTTCTTTTTTTTCTTAAAGGAAATCCAAACCGCAGGAAGAACCAAGACCCCTTAAAGAGTGCTCACACCCCCCCCCCCCCCCCATACACACACACACACACACACACACATTCAATGTGATACAAGTCTTACTGAAACATTTATATGGAAATCTATTTGTGTGTGGGCTATCCAAATGGTTTTAAAATGACTGTAATACAGTAAAATGTTTATCTGATACATGCTAATTAAAGTCCAATATTTCAGCCCAAGATTTTGATCTCTGATTAAATTTTTTATGTAATCATAAAGAACACATGCATCTCAGCATTTTTATACAATCACTTATCAGAATAACATCAATTTTAAGTATTATATTAACTATCAAATGAAAAATCTACCCTTAAAACTGCAATTTGTTTATTTCAGGAATAAAAGGTTAGTTAAATATTGTCAATAGATATCTGGACCATTTAATGGTATCATATTATATGATGTCATGATATCACATTTTATGCTGACAGCAAAGCCTAGGTTTGGCTCCTTTCAGGCCACCCTCAGGGACCACCCTCAGAGGTGGCTCTGAAAAACCACCCTCAGAGGTGGTTCTGCTAGACCACCCTCAGGAGTGGCTCTGATAGACCACCCTCAGGGGTGGCTCTGATAGACCACCCTCAGGAGTGGCTCTGATAGACCACCCTCAGGAGTGGCTCTAATAGACCACCGTCAGGTGTGGCTCTGATAGACTACCCTCAGGAGTGGTTCTGATAGACCACCCTCAGGGGTGGCTCTGATAAACCACCCTCAGGGGTGGCTCTGATAGACCACCCTCAGAGGTAGCTCTGATAAACCACCCTCAGGGGTGGCTCTGATAGATCACCCTTAGGGATGGCTCTGCTAAACCACAGTCTCGTGTTAAGGAAACAAGGGCTAGCTGGAAAAAAGTGAGAGAAAGCCTTTAAGTCTGCAGGGAATGTCTGTGTTCAGGTGGCAGGTCCTTTGCAGTTTGCTGAAGTGTTCTTTGAGATCACACCAAGGTGTGCATTTAAGAATTCATATGAACACCTTTAATATTTAAGTCTAGAAATATTTGTAAGCAAGGACTATAACCTGGTAAATATTTGTAAAAAAAAAAATGGATGCTAAACATAGTTGCACCTTAAATTGATTCCTCCTGTCCATTATGGAACCCAGCTCATACTCCAGCCAGTCATCTTCAAACCACTTATCCTGGTTGGGGGGACTTATACTTATCCCAAGCAGCACAGAGAACAAGCCTGACTTACACCCATAATTAGATGCCAACACATCACAGGACAGGCACAAAGCACCACAGGCGCTTTTGAGATGTCAATTTGCTTAGCTCTATGTCTTTAGGCTATGGAGGAAACGGGAGCATCCAGAAGTTTTCTGCCAGGATGGTGAGGGAAATACCCACTCCACACTCACAGAGTGGTAGTGGGATTTGAACGCTCACCCAAGACGGATTGAACCCACAGTATTACTGACTGAGTCACTTGCTATTTTTATACATCCATTTTTCTGGAGATGGATGGAGAACATCCATCTATCTCTCATCTGCTTATCCTGATTAACACCACATGGGGCCTCGAACCTATCAGCATTGGGGACAAGGCTTGGGTCCACCCTGGATGGGGTATCAGTCCATTGGAGGGCACATGCGCTCATACACCCAATCACTACCTATGAGCCAAGTGAAGATCCCAATTAGGCTAATCATGTCTTTGAACTGTCAGTGGAAACAGGAGTAACTAGAGGAGATAAGGGGAACATGCAATACAGAATTCCACTGCAACAGAGGTGGTATTTGAACCCCCAAGCCTAGAGGTGTGAGGCCATCCCCCTCCACTAATATGTATGTGGCTGAATTCCCCAACACAAATCATCAGACAGTCTCTGCCACCCTTTCACTGAGTCCACTTCCAATCTAATTCATTTTTGATAAGCTAACCCACAGTGCTTACTGCAGAGTTACTACAATGAATTCCACATACTCATTTTAGTCAGAGAGCCAGCTACCCAGAGGAGGGCAGTTTTGCTTGGGATTGGCAGTGCTCACAACTACCGATGCATATGGTGAAACAATCATTCTGATAACAAAAATGTAGACAGACATGTTATCCCAGCTACTCGTGTATGTTCTCTTTAAAACAAACGATTCAACATGCCAGCAAAAGCTCTGGAATCATTCCAACATTGACTAATTGTTTTGCTGGATTAATATGCTGGTTTTGTAATACATACTCTGAATATAGCTGTGTACAACCTCTTCATCATCAAAAAAAAAAAAAGAAAGAAAATGCCATGAAATGCTCCTTTCTGAAGTACCATCGAGATGTAAAAGGACATACTAAAGATTTAACTTAAATAGGACACTCAATGAAATGACTATAAGAGTGAAAAGCTTTGCAGATGTAGTAAAGCAGGCAAATGTGTGAAGAATTACAGCTACAGCATTTAAATACCTGTAGCTGCTTTCAGAGCAGTGTGAATTGTTAGTATTGTCATTCAGTCCCTAATTTCCCTTCCTTTATTAGAGCATGCAAGGCAAGGAATTATCGCAGCTGTTTCCCTGGTTCATGTCGAACAAAATGAGCTGGGCACCTCAGTTTTAATTTAGACATTTCATATACTTCTGTGTTCAAGACCTGGGATGTAATTTAGCCGCTATCTGCTACTCAGCTTCTGCATGAGGAATACAGTGTACTGTTGAGCTCAAGGGTTTCACTTAATCAAGCTCTGTAATTGGACAGTAATCACCCATGTGTGGGTATTGGATTGGTCATGTTAACAGTAATGTTGTTGTACTGAACCAAAGCTTTGGTGAAAAAAGAAAAAACAATGTTTTCTTAAACAAGTACCATTAGATGATCATTTAGAAGATCCCTGAAGTATAAAATTCTTTTAGTGGAAAAGTAGTTAAAGGCAAATATTTATCGAGACAGACATTAATTTTAACAATCGCATTTGCACGCGTTAAAATTCTTATTCAGTAGCCTCCGAAAAACAGAATGGGGTTAAAGTAGTCTGAGTCTTGCTGGGGCTGGAGTCCCATGACGTGAGGATGAGAAGGAATGGGGATTTTTTTGGGGATGCGATGGTAAGAAAGGCGAAGGCAGGGAGGAATGAAAAGAGAAGGGAGAAAACACACTTGAGATAGAGACAGACTTAGAGCCTCATAAGCGTGCTAGCTGGACACGGTGTTTACTGGGTGGAAGAACAAGAGGCAGGTGAACTGGGTGAGTGACTGCCCCCCCAAAGTCTCATACAGTAATAGTTATTAATTATTAATATAAGCAGCACTGCAGTCGGCAAAACATGCTGGTTTCTTGGTAACCACTTTGTGTTGTGGGGGGCACAACATTAGTTAGCTAGGGAGACAAAAGTCACATCTGTTATCTTTCACTAAGTCAACCCCCACGTTCCCTTGGGGAGGGGGTGGAAATGAGGCAAAAAGGAGAGAGAAAAGGAAATGAAGCCTGTCAGAGTAAGCATGAGAATGGAGTAGAAATGCCTAATAATTTAATGGTGTAGGGGCGGGGCTCTTTAAGGGGGCCAAGCATCATATGCTAGCTGTCATGCAGTGGACCTAGGAACGCACGCAACAAATGTGTGACGTGACGTCTTTAAGAAAACATGATGTCAGAAATAAACATCTGTCATCAGTCCATTCATATAACACTTTCACATAAAATCGTGAAGAAAGACAAAAGATACGGGCAATGACTCTAATTTTAAAAAATGATTGGTCCCAGTGTGGCAATGGGGCCATAGTTCCTTAACTGCTTTAGGCTATCCAGGGCTCCTAATTAAAAGTAATAGGGAAAATCGAGAAGCATGCACTTAAACACGCTACTAGCATGTATATTTAAATACGACAGGATCAGATCAAAGCTTTTCCTCTTATGAAGTACTGTAATTCAACATTGAGTCAGAACCTAACTTAGATTAAAGTGTTTCACTGGTATCAATGGCAGAATCACTAGAAGAACTTTTGAAAAATGAAGATGGAATCGTCTTCAGCCACTGTGGGTAGCACCATTTTTGCACTCCATCCACCCACCTGACAACCTCTTTGGCAGTTCGCCTTTCTAGGCCAAATCGATGCGTAACGTGTCAGCGGGTGCCAGAATTTCCCAGGGCGGTCAGATCAATAGCACACCCAAACTTGACACATGCAGATGAGCTGAAATTCTTGAATGTGTGACACCCACTGTCAGTCCCAGCCCAGTTAGCACTCATCATCCTGGCTGTAAAATGGAAAAGCAAGTCCCAGTAGAGTACACTACCTATTTGATGCCTTGCTTGTTTATTATTTTTCTAACAATGACTCAGAATCCTTGCGAAAGCTGCTGTGGTGCAAAAAAAAAAAAAATCTCAGTTTCTTTACAAAGGTGGTCTCTGTGGAACTTGGTGTAAGTGCATTGCCTGCAAATTCTCAAGCGGGCCCAACATAATTAAAATTAATCAACAATTAGCCAGCTATCCTCTTGCTCCTGATGCAATGTCTAATGGTACACTGACAGATCCTTTCTGGCAAAACAAACATTCAATTTTGTGTTTGAAGAGAATGATTAGTAGGTAGTTAGAGAATTACAGCCTGGACTAATTAAATTCATATCTGTTTGCTCACTGTCACTTTGGGGAAATGTTTTTCTTTTTTTATGGCTCTTGGTGAAACTTTAAAGCTGTAGCAGGCCCACTTTGTTATGGTAGCACACTCCATACAAAATACAAGCTCCTGGCCCGCTGCCATAGCTAGATGTCAGCCATGCGCTCCTCAGGTCAGACAGAACCACGACGGGGTCGAATCCCAGCCATCTTCCCAATAATTCCAGCATTTCTGCCCTCGGGCAACAACAGCGCTACGTCCAGCAACTCCTCTCTGATTTGCATTTCCTCTCCTTCCTCAGTTCCCACCCAGTTGCTTTGTATTGGGGTTTGGGAGATACAGTATGGGGGTACACACACCTCCAACAGGTAGGAAACCTCATTACCTTTGTTTGGACACTTCTAATAGTTAGGAAACCCCACCCCCATTGTTATGAAGCCTCTAACAAACAGCAAACCCACTCTCCCTCATTTTGGCGCTACTGGTGCTGGGCGCAGATCTGGTCACAGATGGCTCTTGCTGGCTGTGATATTGAGGTGGGCAACATTTCCTAATCCAGTGCTCTCAAGGTGGCATTAACTCAGGTGGATTTTAAAAGGCTGTCTGCCTCAAATCAACAAGTAAAACGGTCTCTGCTGAGGCAGAAAGGACCTTGGAAAGGCTGCCATTTAGGGGGTAATGCCTGCAGTGGTTCTATACCTGTATTATTTTTTTTCTGGATGCTATTAATGAGGCATTGCTTGTTCTTGTCATGTTGAATTTAGCACTAAAATTTATTTTTATCATTTCATCCAATAGTCATTCATTTGATAACTGCTTAGCAGTACGGGGTCATGTGGTCTCGGAGCCCACAGGATGCTCTGGGTGGGCTACAAGTCTGTCTCTGGGTTAATTAAAGAGCTGCAATTGTTTTACCATGTAGAATGATAGGATTTGAAGCAATGAAACTGTGTGTCTTTGGTTAAAATCTGAATCACAACCCCTCCTTGGTTGTTAGAGATTCAATCAAACAAATCATTTGCAGGTCTGTATACCGTTGACTCAAATGAACCAGTCCATTAGGACAATGAGTGTCATTGTACTGGAGTGAAAATGCCATAAACACTTTCAATAAACCCTAAAATGTACAGTATGGTGACGAGTGGGTGAGGGTGTTATTTTCCAGGCAGCTATGCGTTGCTGGCTTTTTAATCTAACCCACGCCTTACCTCTGGAATTGATATGCTGTATTGCAAGGTACATCTTTGATATGGGATATGGAATAGTTTCACTTTTCAGGGCAACTTCAGCAAGAAAACACACAGAAAAAGCTCTCAGTAAATATTCCATTCAGTTAGCCAAAACAAAAAGCAGGCCAAACACAGAATTCAGCTGATTGAGGGTTTTGGAATGATTTTCAGGTCTACTAGCAGCAGTTAAATTAAAATGTTGACAAGATCAGTAATGATTCACACATGGTTAACAATAAACTAATACAGTTAATATGACCTGGTAAGACACTGGTGATTTTACAAACTGCATAGATTTACAGATTCTCTCTTGTCATTGTATATTTATACAATATTATGTTTATAAGACAGCATGAGTCTAATATCCTAAAAGCATGGGTGATGTTCTGAGATGGGTTTTAATGGATGTTAATGGATGTATTGGATTTTTAGAACCATTAGTCCGTTCAGCATCATAAGAACGTGTGCTGACATTTAGAGAGCAGACGAACCTGTCCTATAATGCTGGCTTGGTGAATCGGAGACAATGAATAGGGACAGATGGACGTAAATATATAATTCATGTTCATACAGACAGCCTTAACATACAGTAGCTGAAAACCCACAAGTTCCTGTGATAACGAGATGTCTGTTTTAAATGGCTCTTCCCATTGTTATCAGGACATTAAAGGATAATTACTTCCAGCTATCTTTTCTCCATTTATATCATTTGTAAAAAGCTGGACTGGTCCATTCTCTTCTTTACGCTGCAATATATGACATAATATATGAAAAAGGCAAAATGTAAGATAATCCATTCTTGTATGTGATTTTACCCATAATTAAACAATTATGCATATTTCATTAAATAGTTGTCTTTTCTTTTTTAAAAAGGCAACATTTTGTAAAATATTTTTGTGGTGTATTCAACCTCTAGAGTATCTGCAAAAAATCGATTACAGTGGAATTTATGCCTGAGTTGGAAACCCGTTTAGACAGGTATTACAGTGTAGATGTACATTTTGTACATTTTGAGAGGGATGAAATTTAGGGTACTCAGTGAATCTTTTGGGACATCAGGATGCATGATGATTTCTTGGTATTTATGCCATTCCCGCGCTTTCAATAATGCATTCAAATCAGCATTCTTTGGAAAGCCACAACTGTTTAGAATGGATGCAGAATTCATCCAGCAATTATAGCCCATTAGGAATGCTTCCACCTTACTCCGGATGTTCTGCACGGAAAAGAGCATAAGTGATGATTGAAATGCAGGCAGTTCCGTAAGAAAAGTAGATATGACTGCAGTGGTGATAGTATATTTGAACATGAGGGAGGCAAACGATGGTGTACGTGTTTGTGTAAGAAGTCCTTCGTGGTTCTTCATGTAGAGAAGTTCAACGCTCTAGTCACGCTTTCCACAGATTTGCCTCGGTATACCATTGGTGTTGCCCCACTCCCCCCAAACCTCCACCGTGATGCCCCATCCCCATGTTTCTGCCACCTGTCTCCACTCTATTTAACCATTAGCTTTATCCTCCTACTGAAGTCCAAGCTGCACCATCACAAATAATTGTTAGTTATACTCCATACCAGTATCTGTTTACATGATAGGATAACAGCAGTCTGAGAATTTAGCCAGACATCGACTAAACTTTGCTGTCCAGTAACGTAGCTATTTTACATTAGGTTAGGTTAGGCCTATAAACTATTTAAGCTTCATAAACATTATGTATGTTATCTCACTGTTCTGTACTTGCATGCTGAGCTCTGAGCTCAGTTTCAATTTCTTGATACTTATGACAGAGCTTGCCAAACTGTAAATTAAATAAATGTTAACAAGGAATGATGAATTGCATTTTCACAACATCTTTTCACAGGCTAGAGGACCACCATTGATAAACTATTAAAGAAGGCTATTATCACCTAATGTTTGTCCGGTGTCCTTTTTAAAGTTGCCATTTAACATTTTTTAAAATTTGCCCTGCTTCAGTTGATTACCCATTGGAAAGTGGACTGTAGAAATAATGGCTGTTCTCAGTGATAGCGCCTGACCTCCCCATAAGGGGACCTGGCAGACGAAAGAGCTGAGAACTGGTGTTAAACTGCTTGGCTATGGTGTGCAGGTTAGGACACTCAGATTTCGGTGATACAGCGAGGAGACTGGCCCCAGCATACTAGAAGGATTCATCAGAAGGCCTTTTTCTTCCCTCCTGTCTTCCACTACTTTGTATGTAAAGTAATTGCCTTGATTTGCACAATTTCTATAACCACCGGCCCTGGAAGCTGTATTTAAAGCTGGATGTTTATTATTGTTGCTTTACATGAGGACTCTGCTGTCCATACGTGGAAACAACTCAGTAAACATCCAACTGATGTGGGTAAATCAACAAAGGGCCGTGTTGAAATAGCTCTTCTGGCTTGGAGTCCGGAAGACGTTGGAGGTGATTGATGGGGTGAGCTAAAGCTAACATTTCAAAACAATACATCTACATAGGGAGTGAAGCTGCACAGTGAATGTCAGGCTCCTACTTGTGACACATTTGACATTTAATAGCAAAGAAAATCTAACGTGGACTTCAGAGCATACAATAAAGGCAGCAGACAGTGGAGTGGCCACTAACAGTATTGATTTACTCTTTGTAATTGTATTTGATACAGCTTCATACACAGGGCAAGCATTAAAAATTGCATGGTTCTTAGTTCTGGTCTGACTAGTGAAGAGAAGATGCCGTGATTTTAAACGCAATCTCCATCAACAACGTAACTCAGTTATTGGTTAAATAATCAGCAGGTAAATCCAAGCTTGATGGTATTAAACAGGCAAGCACACATCCACCTGGGGGCATGTATGAAGTGGATGGATTGGAGTCAATAATAGCAGTTTGCTCAGGATGTAGAGATACTATACAGGGGCGACAACAGCTTTAGCTGATGAAATTCAGGAAGTTTACACGCATTACTTCCTGTCTGTGTTATGAAGGCGTCAGTCAAGTCTCAGCAAGTTTAATGGTCTGCCCATGCCAATCCAGACACACCCAACAGACCTTCGTTCCTCATCCTCTCAATATTGAACCCAGCTGTAAATAACCTAAATAATCCTTTAAATTGCCTCAGCTCCCCTGCCTCAGTGTGAGGTCTTGAGTATTTTGGGTTGCTGCTAGTTTTTGGCCGTGGTTTGTTACTGACTTGGGTTTCTGTCTTTTAGCATTCTGGTTGTGGTTGCTTGCCTTGTCTTTTGCCTTCAGGGATTGTGATACCTGTTTTGCCTGGACTTTTGACTCTGTCGTGTGGATCACCTTTTGGATTTGCTTTGCCTTGTGTTTTGAGATTCCTGCGTACAGACCGTCCACCCGTTCCTGAACCAACAAGTTTTGCGATTGCCCCATTAAACATCTTTATCTTGATACACTTAGATTCTACAGCGTATTCATTACAATCTCATGGATGTGTGAGTTCAAAGAAAACAAAAGCTCAGGGTGCCCATTTTGTGGTGTCATTTATACTGCGTTAAATTTAATTGAAATTGCTATTCAGCTTTGCCATGGAGGTCTGACCATGCAGAAACTCAGCTTACAAACGTTCCGTTATCCTTCTATGGAACTGGAACATCTTTAAAGGCTTCCACCTGGAGATTGAGTAGATTTGCTTTTGATCTAGTTGGTACAACAACAATGAGTGAATCAACCAAAAGTGTGAAAGTGCTCTAAGTGCAGGCAGAGCTTGTGACACAAAGCAACTACTCATTTTAAAAAGGATTTTGTTGTTAGTATTGTGTATTGAGTCCTCCTGAGGTGCTTTGTTTGGCCTGTTTTAGCCAATATAATGTTTCTACTGTATTCTGGGCATGGTAACTGTGTAGCAGTGCCATATAAATTTTGTCCAATGTAGTGTTGATGTAGAATACAGAGACTGACGGTTCTTTCGTGAATTGTTTACGTAATGGAAAGGAACACCTTTACATTTCTATTTATGTATAAACATAGATGCAAGTTTTAAACATCATGTAGATATTAGGGCTGTCAAAAATAAAATGTTAATTGTTTTAACTCTTAATGCATTCTTCTGATTTGACCCTTTTTGCCATCAGTAGTTTGAAGCCCGGTCGCTGTACTCTGCATTTTATGATTGAAAGATGGAGAAAGCAGAAACTAGTCTTTTAAATAGGTATAGTTTAACACCACCTTTTCATCACCAATAACGCAACCTTGCATCAGCTTATGCGAATACAAATCTTTTTGCCTCTGCTTAAACAACTTTAAGCCATTTGAATACCATATACTGTATAATATAGCCATATTTTAAAATTGATCAGACTGAAAAAAATATTCCAGTCTAGGAAAGGAACAATTATAAAACAAAATGCCAGTTTGGCAACGTGAAGCAAGGCTTGCCCATGTATTGTATTGTATTATAACTTTTTTTTTTCAATAACAGATCCAGTGTTTCTGGTCAGTATCGGACCTAGGTATACTGAATATCAGATCAGCCCATCCCTGCTTTAAATGGCAAGTTTTTTTATAAATCCTTCCCAGATGGCTCTCTTGATAAAGCCAAAGTTATTTGCTACTACTGCCAGGATGAATTTGCTTACCACTGAAGCGTATCAACTTTCAAATATCATTTAAAAGCAAAACACAGCTTTGACTCAGGCACTTTCTGTGGTGTTTACAAAGGAAGATGCAGGTACCAGGCAACACCTGCCACATCACTAACTTGTGAGAGGTTTTCACTCTCTGAGCATATTGTACAGAAAAATCAAGCCGCTTTATCATCTGATAGTGTCAAAGTAACTGGCTCAGTGAAGAGAAACAGAAGAATTACGGTGCAAGTCAATTTTATCTGTTGGTGTAAATCTACATGGGGGGGGACTTGCCACACTAGGCACTTGTTCAGTGTTTGTTGAAGCCTAACATTTGCCCAAAAGTTACACCAGATGCAAAGAATGTCATTGACTTATTAAAAATAAATATGTTCTGGTGACGCTGATTTTGTTCACTCTTCTACCTGTATCACAACCCACTGAATTTGAATATAATATTTCTTTAGGGGTCTGTCAGGCCCACACCGAGCCAGCCAAGTCAACCAAGACTGACTGTCAAACCAGTTTACCCAACAATGCCCAACACACCTTTGTTCCTCATCTCCTGAATCCTAAGCCCACCTGATTGTAATTAGCTATGTTTTAAAGTTCCTCAGAGCTCTAGCCTCACTGAGCTACTGCTGGTTCACTGACTTTGTCAGGTTCCCTCTGAATGATCCCTGTTCGTTCTCGTTTCTCCTGTTGCTTTGCAATTTGGATTTGTTTGCTGTGCAGACTCGCTTATTCTGGATTGGACTCTGACTGTTTGCCTGTGACCATGACAGTGTTTTGGATACCCCTCTGGTTTTTGGAAATCTTATCTGCCTGTTTTGACCAAGAGAAAAGACCCTTATTCTGCACTTAGATCCAGTCTGCATATTCATTGTAGGTCAATTTTGAGCAAATAATCACAACTAATTGCAATTTAACCATCCATCCATCCATCCATCCATCCATCCATTTTCTACTGCTTTATCTGGGTTGTGGGGGTAGCGGTCTAAGCAGAGATGCCCAGACCTCCCTCTACCTTCTCCAGCTCCCCCCTGGGAATACCAAGGCATTCCCAGGCCAGCTGAGAGATATCTCTAGTATGTTCTGGGTCTGCCCCAGGATCTCCTCCCAGTTAGGTATTCCTGAATTACCTCCCCTGGAAGGTGTTCAGGAGGCATCCTTGCCAGATGCCTGAACTACCTCAGCTGGCTCATTTTGATGTGGAGGAACAGCAGCTCTACTTTGAGCCTCACCCAAAATTCTGAGCTCGTCCTCCTATCTCTAAAGCAGAGCCCAGTCAGCCTGTGGAGGAAGCTCATTTCAACCATTTGTATTTGTGATCTTGTTCTTTTGGTCACTACCCATAGCTCATGACCATAGGTGAGGGTTAAAACTTGTTTCACCTTTCGACTCTGCAAGACTACTGGCACTGCATTGTTCCACCTGTATCCAGGGTTTGACTAACGAATAGATACACTGAACTGACGTTTGGTGCATAAATGAAGACAATAGTCAGAGCCCTTCCCTGACCCGAAGTCACAGGGAGGTGACCCTCTTGTTTACCAGGATAAACTCCAGCATACAGGCACCGAGCAGGGGGCCAATGAGTAAACCCATATCTGCCCCATGCCTCTCACCCAGGGCAGCTCCAGAGTTAAATAAAGTCCAACTCGTCTTCAGGAGTTTGGTACCAGAACCTGTGCTGTGTGTTGAAGTGAACCTGACTATATCTAGATGGTTTCTCTGTACCTCCTGCACAAACTCAGGCTCCTTACCCACCAGAGATAAAAATTCATGTCTCTAAAGCCAGTTTCCACAGCAGGGGATTGGGCTGACAAGACCTTGCCTTCAACTGCTGCCCAATCCACAATGCACTGGACTTTTATGGCTCCTCCTGTAGGTGGTGGGCCCACCGGAGGGTGGTCCCATGTAGCTCTTTTGAACTGAACCCAACCAGGCCACATGGGTGAAGGCCTGACCACCAGGCAATCAAAGACTTGTCCCTCCCCCTGCCCTGGCTCCAGGGTGGGGCCCCGGTACCCTTATATATTTTGGGTGAGGTATTGTGGTTTCTGTTCATTCTTCTCTTAGGGGTCTTTTGAATCACACTTAGTCTGGCCCCTCAGCTAGGACCAATTTGTCTTGGGTGACCCTACCCAATGCAAATTGCCCCACACAACATAACTCTATGATCACAGGGATGCTCAAACCCTTTCACCACGATAAGGTGGCAATTCATGGAGTGGGTGATTAGCTATATAAAATTTAATTGTTTGACAGTCCTAGTAGGTATAAAATGTATAAGTATGATATGACCTTACAATAGAGTTCAACAATAAAGATAAGTGATTAGAGGATGGATGGATGGATGGATGGATGGATGGATGGATGGGTCGTATTACCTTGTATTAATGTTCGTATTGGATCTAAAATATATTGAAAATGGCATCTGGTTTGGAATCAGTTTAAACAGGGACATATGAAACATTTCATTTTAAATAAATCATGGTGGGAGTTGGGAATAGGGCTTAAGTTTTTACTAGAATAATGGTAATACAGAACAAAATTTTAATGCTGCTTGTTTATTTTAATGAGCAGAATATGTTTCACAGTCTCTTATTTCGGAAAATTCTTTGTTTTTTTTCTTATTAGAATTTCTTTTCCTAAGACCTCGCTTGAGATACTGACCAAAATGCACACCGTTTAAAATAATTGAGGTCATGCGTAAGATTACTGGAAATCTAAATTTGAGCTATATTCTTACCACTGGTGGGTATTCAAAAATTGTCAGCTGTTGAGAAAATCTTTTCCAGAGACACAGCACAACATTTCGATAAAATTTAAACATGATATTGTATGTTTGTGTCTTGGACCAGATTTGTCAGAGGAATGCTTCTTTATTGAACTACAATAGGTGATTAGCCTTAAGGTCAGCATTTTATTTTAGCTATGATTTCTATGGTTAGATTTGAAGCTGTGAAGAACAGTTTTAAAGATTCTTAGAAGTTCGTTTACAGAACAGATGAAAGGTGAACAGGAGTTTTATTCTATTTTACCAGTGGGTGGACCAATCGAAGACTCAATATAAATCTTTTATTCTTTAGATTTCTGAACCTGTGACTCCACTGCAGCTTAGAAACAGGTAATTATACTCCAAATAGCTTTCCCATAACAGTGAAGTCTATCTTTTTGAAGAGTTCTAATGAGTGAACAAACATTCACAAGCAGTCAGACCACCTGGATCAGAGAACAGCAATATTCGTGTCATCTCCTGACGTATGTTACCTGTCCAAAACTGAGACGCAGTGTCTTTTCTTCAGGGCTAAACTAAGAAAGCCGGTATCCAGCTTGTTTGACATCACTGGGAATCCTTTGGGATTTGGTGAGGAAAACAAATATGGCCAAGTAGCAAACTTAATATTTCTCTGTGCTGGTCCTCAAGTATTTTAATTACCTGTGGGCCATCAATATGTGCATCTGTTGAAAGCAGCGTGATGTCTCGTGCTTGTCTCCGAGGTTTGTGCTAATTTACTTAAGGTTTCGCTCCCACAGGTGAGTCAGTGCCTCTGAATTGCCCATGGTGTGTGTGCCTCATGATGAAATGGCATTCTTGTTCTTTGTGCTCCCTGGGATTGGCTACTTCTTACTGGATGAGGGCTCATGTAGCCTGGAGGAGAGAAGGTGATACCCTCCCCATATCAAACTTGGGGAGGAGATGCGTTGCCAATCCATTGTGAATGAAGCAGCCCTTTTTGTGAGTGAGGTATCTGGAAACATGCGATTAACTTGTTTGCAGAGTAAATCCCATTCAGCTGCCCATGCACAGTGACTCAGAGTGTGCATGCTGACTGCAGAAATGTACACTTTGCAAAACCTACACGCAACGACAAACACCGTGACAGTTTGTCAAACAATGCTTCCCACGCCATACTGGCAAGTCGTCACAACACAATGAAGAACACACGTGCACAAAATCCTCGAAAGAATATTGCCTCAGATGTAGATATTAAAATTTAACATAACGTGTCTTATGTTCAGTATGACTTAATGACAACTGCCAGATTTTCCCAATTTATTACCGGTGTAAAGATCCATTTGTCAAAAATTACTGTGCACTTCAATAAAATGATAGCTTTATATAATATTTTCTCTCTTGAGCACCGAGGAGACAAGATGTGTAGCTGTTGACCTATTAATCCCATTACACAGTAATACAGATTAATCAGATTAACAGTTTCCAATCCCCAGGCATAGACAATGGTCTCAGCGCATCACCTGTAGGTATCCAACAGCACATCTATTGTGGATCATTCTACAGGGAGGTCCATGTGTCTCACCTTCCCCTGGGAGACAGGAATCGGTGAAAATATTGGACAGGCAATGCAAATCATCAAAGCGATTCTGATGGTCCAGAAAAAAAACATGCTGCTATGGGGGAATTCTCAGTGTTCAAGTATTGAGGCGCAAAAGTAGTGTTTAAGACCCAGTAAACAAGAGGGATAATACGTGGGAAAAATCAGAATGAATGGATAAGTCATAGAGACGTGGTGCCGTTATCAGTCGTCTGTAAAGTCATTTAAATACACAACTGTGCATTCATGCATTGGCAACAGTCGAAGTGAAAACTGAACGGAGGGAGAGCAGTAATTTAGAGAGGGACAGAGCTGAAGGACCTCTCTTACAACTTATTAAAGTCCACAACAAAACCACCTGCTCCAAATCTCTGCCATCAATGTAGCCAACACGCACACTGCATAAATGTACATAACAGCATGGGTTTTAGAAAAGGGAAACAGATTAGTGCAAAATTTAACTGCAGTAATTGTGCTCACAATGCTTTGTTATAAGTCTCATGTCGAATATTATGTTTTATAAAGAGAAGATTATAGATGAGTTGAAAGGGCCCATCGTTATCTCTACAGAGGACTTTTATTGACCAAGTAGACAGCTGCTGTGTTACAGTAACAGTAACTGCTGTAAACTCTGTCGTAAGACTCTAAATAGTCTTACAAGCAGTAATGCTAAGAGCCAGCCTAAACTTTTTTGTGGAACCAGGGGTCCATTCCTGAAAGCGGGCTTAACAAATCCTATAATCAAATCAGAATTATGACTTTCAGAAAACTGAAAGCCCGACTTCAGGATTTCTCAGTTGAAAAACATGTTTCCAATTCTTAATCACAATATGTCGAGTCAGACTTGTGTGGGTTCATAGTGAACTTTAAACAGGCGTTATTAGTCAAAGACTGAAAGTATGATCAGTGTGGATTCCAAAAAAGGAAGTCTGCAAGCAATTTTGCACCACTAAAACACTAGCAACCTTTAATTCCAATTACAAGCACATTTTTAGCAAAAAAGTAACACAGTAGAAGCGGCAAAAGAAAGAAAGATGGCAAAAAATTGCTGATAGTCCATGCGTAAGGCTCCAACAGGATGACGTATAAAGTTTTTACTTTGTATTGAATATTTAAAGAATCGATGTATTACAGTTCAGATGGAACTTTGACCGCATTGCATACCGAATGCATGTACAATAAACAAAAAGGAAAAACTACACAATAAAATGTTTTTTGGAAACAAAAATCTTACATTCAAATGAAATGGTCTATGCCCAATACGTCTCTCACTGCCCGGCTATGCTGTGAAGGAGGTGTAGGAGGGGGTCAAAGTCTTGCTCCAAGTTAATAGAAGGCCATTTCTCACAGTGTTCAGGTGAGATTTTTGCCAATCCTTCTATATAGGCAGTCTTTAAATCTTGAAGATTCCGGGGGCCCACTGGTGAATCTTGATCTTCAGTTCCTTCCATAAATGTTCTACTCAGTTTAAGTCTGGTGATTGACTAGGCCAGTTGTTTCTGTTGCTATATTCTGGATCATTGTCCTGCTGGAAGGTCCACCCACATCTCATCCTCATCATCTTGAACACTGTGAGAGATTAATTTATTTGTACAGGAAGCGTCTTGAAGCTGTCACCGCAAACAAAGTCTTCTCCAGCAAGTATTAAATAAGTTTCATTTAGCATGTTCAATACTTTTTTCTGTGTCATTCTACTTTATCGTACATAACTGCTGTACAATTTCATTCAGTTGATACCCATTTCTGGTCTATTTTTTCTGTGAATAGCTGTATTGGAAATATGCTTAATAAAAAAAAATGTCGACGTGATGAATACTTATATCTCCCACTGTATGTAAAAGTACATATAAGAACACATAAATAACTTGAACACACATAGACCATAATAATCAAAAATACATTGAACAGACAACTGCTAAGGTACATGGGAGCGTTTTCCTTTCCGGTAAGGTTTGCTACAACATAATAAAACAGCTCAGAGGCGAAAGACGTCAATGTGCCAGGAAAGAGCTGCACTGCTTGGATTGGGCGGCAGTTGGTTTGATTGATCTCTTGCTGTGAAGCTCGTTGAGCACTGGGCCATGTTAATTCGTCCTTTTGAGAGCCAACTTAAAAGACATGGCTTTAGCACCTGGGCTGAGAACGAACGTAAGAAAAATGAGGTAACACAAGGGCATGGCAGCCAGACCACCTGACCTAGCTGAATGGGACAGAACGGAAGCCTTAAGGAAATTTAAAGAATAAATAAAAACATGAAAATGAAGGGATTTTAAAGGCCCAGTGAGTTGACTATGTGTAAAGAAACGATTGGGATTCAGGTAGTGCATTATAAAGATTATGGAAACATCTGCAAATAAGGCAGATTTATCCATGCCATCAGAGGCCGCTGCAGCTCCTACGCTTCTCATCCTGCAGTTTCGCCATGGGTGAGTCATCTCCCTGTCGTCCTGAACAGCCTATGGGGAAATCGGGAGGCTCCCTATAGGCTCTAAGCTGCATTTTCAGGACATGTGACTTTTTCTGGTGTGAAACAAAATAGCACTGCTACAATGTTGTTCTTGACCCGTTCAGAGCAGAATTAAAAAATACTAATTGATTTTAAAAATTGATTATGGTGTGCATCATCCAGAGACCAATGTAAGTGCCAAACAAAATGAACAGCACCTCCCACCATCACATCTCAAGACTCTCTTGGCGGCTTGAAAGTGACAAAACAGCCCACAGCAAGTCTCTTCCTGTGCAGGGCTTGAGGGCAGCGAAACAATTACAGAGCCCCCTGGAGGTTGGGAGGATGTTGAGTCCCACTTTCATTTGTGTGAGCAGGCTGGCTTGTGGCTCATTTCTTTGTTCCTCCGTTGCCTCCATAGAAATTGACAAATGATTCCACCCCTCAGAACTTTAAGATATCGCCTGTGCGGCTGAAAAGTGCTTCAGGCTAGCAGGTGTGCAGATTTTTTAGCAGCAAGAAAGGGCCTGTAGTTCACAGTGTAATGGTGGGGGAGGTTTGGCTTAATTCCTAGTATCCTCGCTGCTTATTGTTAGCAGTTATCAGTTCTAGCCTGGAAGCAGATTAATGATGCCACCCATCATTGTGTCATATCAGGCAAAAGCGGCTTTACCCTGTACTGCGGAGAAAAGAGTAGCAGTTTATTTCTTGCCTTGTTCTTCTTACAGCAGAAAAATATCTCACAATCTCCATTAGATGCAGAATCCAGGTGAGGCTTGATAGGTTGGCCGTCAGATTGGAAAAACTCACCTGCTTTTCATTTGGTTTTTGTTTTTGTTTCCTTCCACTTGTCCCAGTTTCCCTCATCGTTCATGGGCATGGGCATCTCGTAGGCATTGTGGCCAGAGGTGGCATATTGAAAGGATGAGTTTACAGCCTCTTTAAAGGGGCCACATTGTGTGCAACCATAACTGAGCATATGTTGGTTCTGGGAACATCCTGAAAGCCCGTTTTTCAGCCATCAGAGTCACTTATTTCTGTAAACTGACTGATTTAAACCAAAGGTGTATTCAGCAGGCTCAAAAAAAAGCAGAAAACAGCTCAGGAGGGAATGAGAACATGAGGCAAAGGTGAACTTGACGATCAAATGGCTTGAAGTGTAGAGGTGGCCCTGCTGATCCTGTCTCCATTAACACAGGCAAAATCCCGAGCAACATGGCTGGGTGCTGCCTCTGCATCTGCCTTGTCACCTCACAGGAATTGGAGGCACCAAAGCCAGACGGTCAGACTCCCCTCATCCACTCCGGAAAAACACATATCGAGTCCCGGGAGCTGCATCTGATGAGATGTGCCTCTCTGTGACACGGTCAGTAGTGGGAAGATATCATATTTCCACCATCAGCAGCTAATTTTACAGTTTTAAATTAGGTGCTATGGTTTAAACCCCTGAAAGACGACAATATGATAGTCATCAGTGGTCAATGGAAGCAATATCTATGTTTGCTTTACAAAATGATTCAAATTTAGTGGGAAGTGAGTGGATTCCACCTCTCCTGGGGTGTTTCTGAAGAGAAGCCTTTAAAATCACACTTCTGGCATTTGTAAGGTATTTTCCCCTAACACCATCCATTCTAAAATTGTTCCGGAAACACCAAAATTAACCAATTTTCTGTGTGGTATGTGACATTTTGCAATGTATCTTTCAAACTCAAACTATAAAGAAATGAATTTATAGCCCTCAGGAACAAATTAGGGGACAGGCGGTACTGGCATTGTGAAACAGTAGATATTTGATGAATCAAATATGATTTAATAAAACACGTCTACAAAGTTGTCAGATGGAAAGATGTAGGTGATTTCTCAATCGAAATGGAAAGCTGAACAAAAAGCTTGTTTGTCTATAGGGATATAGCATGACAATGTTCTCAGTGCCGAGACTCTTAGCGTGGTAGAAGCTGCCTCTTACTCCAGAGCATTAAGAAAGTAGGTAATGATGTCTCCTTGGTGTTTACTGGATGGTGTGCTTGAGGCAGCCTTCCTGGCAGTTATATTGGATCTCTGAGGTCAGGGAGAGTCCCTGGAATCTATTGGGAACACTGCAAGATTGGAATAGTTTTAGCTGGAGATACCTTACCGGAATAGTGTACACATGAAGTGAATTTATCCTACTCCAGTCCTACATACTCTATTGACTGAAGCCCATGACTTAAATAACAATTCTTTGACTGCACAGCTTAGCATGAGCAGTGTATTGAATGGTTCTTCCCGTGGCACACTCATGTTGGTACAGGGAACCACACTCCATCATTGCAGTCGTGCAAATTCTATCCTGTAACAGAAACTGACCAGGAAGATTATACACACCCATTGAACCAAATTGAAGTGGGCTAATTCTACACAGGTATTGTCCCTACAACCAGGGGACTGGAGAGCCATGCACATTACCAGTGGATTTTGTGACAGGGTAAACAAGGAACATAACTCATAGTTCTACACTGGCTGTATTCCTGCAAAGTACAGTCAACAAATTGACTCTCCGAGCAGTAAACAATCCCCACATGAAATTGATGTCATCTCATCTCGATTTCTCAGGGAATGATGAGTCCTTGTGACATAGAGACCAAGGTGTGACCATGGAAGAGCAGCATTGCCATTGAGCTGTTGGCTTAGGACTCCTGTTTTCTCGGCTCACCCTTATGAGGCTCTCACGGTGCTTTTTTGCTGGTTCTGATTAACTGCCAGAGCTGCAGAGTCTCGTAATTTCCCCTTTTATTACCGGCCCCTTTCTCAAGGACTGCCTGCCAACGTAAGGAAAGTCAATTAAGCCGTCGTTGCTGGTGCCCCAGCAGCCTATAAATCTTCCCTTGGAGCTGCAGATCAGCACGACCATAGTAAGAGCAAAGATGGGTGTACAAGGCACTGTGCTGATGGGGACATAACTTGTGGGTAGTTATGATTTAATAAAGGACATATTGAAGCTGTATGCCAGGACATACACCTTGTCAAAAGCACAAACTGATTATTAAAGCTAATGATACCATTTGGGCCATCGTGTAGTGACAATAATAAATAAACAACCATACATAATCCTTATTCACTTATGCAGTGCAGGGTTACAGTGAACCTAGAGCCTATACGAGAAAGCACAGGGCACAAGGAAGGGCACACTTTGGATGGGATGCCAGTCCATCACGGGGCACAAGGAAGGGCACACTTTGGATGGGATGCCAGTCCATCACGGGGCACAAGGAAGGGCACACTTTGGATGGGATGCCAGTCCATCACGGGGCACAAGGAAGGGCACACTTTGGATGGGA
>JAACJT020000002.1:4692897-4728495 GCA_009936485.2 Gymnarchus niloticus | reverse complement strand
CCCTCTTCTTCATCAGCCATGCCTTTGGAATGTGTTCCGAATGTGGTTTTGCATTGTCTTGTTGAAAAATGCATGGAGATGTCGTCTTGAAGGCAGCATATGTTGCTCTAAGATCTCAATGTACTTTTCTGCATTAATACTGCCATCACAGAAGTATAAATTACTTTGCCAAAGGCACTGACACAACCCCATACCATGACAGACCCTGGCTTTTGGATTTGTTGCTGATAACAGTCTGGATGGTCCTTTTCATCTTTGATCCAGAGCACACTGCATCCATTTAGTCCAAAAAAAGATCTGGAATATTGATTCGTCTGACCATAATACATGTTTCCACTGTATGATGGTCCATCCCAGATGCCTCTGAGCCCAGAGAAGTCAACGCCCCTTCTGGAAATGGTTAACATAAGGCTTCTTTTTTGCACAGTAAAGTTGTAAGTAGCATGTGTGAATGTAACTCCGTATTGTAGTGCTTGACAAAGATTTGCCAAAGTAATCCCTTGCCCATGTGATTATATCAGCTATTGAATGACAGTTCTTGATGCAGTGCTGTCTGAGGGATCGGAGATCATGAGTGCCCTTTACGCACTGAAATTCCTCCGGATTCCTTGAATTGTTTAATGATATTATACACTGTAGAGGGAGAAATATTCAAATCCCTTCCAATCTTTCAGCAACATTGTTTATAAACATTTCAATAATTTTCACATGAATTTGTTGACAAATAGGAGATCTGCTGCCCATCTTTACTCCTCAAAGACTCAGCCTTTCATGGATACTGTTTTTGTATCAAATCATGATTATAATCACCTGTTGATATCACCTGTTTGAAATCACATCATTTATTTTTCTTTACCTCATTACTAGCCCTAAATTACCCTGTCCCATCTTTTTTTGGAATGTGTTGCAGGCCTGGAATGCAGGAATGGATGTATATTAACAAATGAAATGAAGTCACCCAGACAAAACATGAAATATCTTGGGTTCATACTGTCTGCAATGAAATAAAAATCAAAATAAATTTAAGAATCACTGAGTGTTTATTTTTTTTTATTTGCATTTTCCATACCCTCCCAACTTTTCCTGATTTGGGGTTGTATGATCATTAACACGCGTTGCTCGTTATTGAAAAAAAATTGTGTAAAACTGACAAAACCACTGAATGCTATGCCTTTTGCCATAAAATATTCTTTAAAAAGATTTTACTAATGATATGACACAGAGAGGCTTTTTCATGCTGTTATTGATCCAGCATTACCTGTCTTGTTTGCAAAAAGCAGGTGACTCAGTGGGTCAATCAACTCAACTCATAGTAATTATAGAGGACTCTGAGTCAGACCAGCCAATCAATGAAATGTCAATCAAGTGTGAAGAGGGTCCTCTTCTATTTAAAAAGTCAAACTGCCAGTCTTCACTAAGGACTTCTACATCCTGATAAAAGTACAATACTGAGTCCAGTGATGATGGGGATGCTTACAAGACAGTTTCTGAAGGCCCTGCCTACCATCAGCCAGTGGTTGGGAATATTCATGCTTTGCACACAATTCATGACCATTGATACTCTACCCATTACAGGCTGGCTGATCATAAATCCTTCCAAAAGCAAGGTGTCCAACATTGTAAAATACCCTAAAAAGCTTGAGAATAAAGGTTATGCATCTTGAACTGGTCATGGTCATGAGTCCACTATGAAGAACAGGACTGGACAGCTGCTATGTGCATGAGCAGACATGAAGAAAGAGATCACAGATTAACAAGAACATTGCCATCAGTCTCAAGTTTGCCACCAAAGCAACTGGAAGAACATTTTGTGTAGAGTGCTGATGAAAGTGAAAACTTTCGGCATAAATGACAAATGTTTTCATTTCAAGAAGAGAATTGCATCTATCCCAAACATGAATCATCATGGGAGTGCCATAGTTCAATGTTGCTCAGTGCCCTCTGAACTTCACCAGGGGATCAATCATTTCTGGCTTTTACCAGAAAATTCTACCAAATAATGTCAGGGTGTACATCTGCTAGCTAAAACATAATAGGAAGTTGGTAGTATCATAGAAAAAAGCTCCCAAACAAATAAGGTAAATCTACAGCAGAAAGGCTGGAGCAGAGGAAAATGGAATCGTGGAGTCAAAGTCCTGACCTTAACCTAAATGAAATGTTACAGCATAAGCCGAAGCCAGCAGTTCATGAAGATAGCCCAAAAATATCGATGACTCAGAGCAGATGAGGAAAAAATACCGGCAAGCTGGTGGAGATGCGTGTTGGTGTCATTTAGAAAATGTTGTGTTTGCAGAACCGATCTTATTAAGTAATTATTTGATGCGAGCTAATCTCAGCGAGTACAGCAGGTAACAGTCAATTAAAGAACATACACAAATGGCAGCTAGATTTGAATTGTTACCTGACTTAAATGTGTAATAATTAGCCATCTTCAAAATGCATTGCATTTTAATTCCCAATTATAGAGCACATCTAACAACAGAAATGTGGAATATAAATTGCCTTTTTTTTGCAACATTTCAGATTTATATCAAATCGTCGACTTCTATTGACAAGGCACTGATGAAATGTCATCTGAAACTGAAATAAACTATTTAAAACTGCTAAAACCACGTCCACTACTGTTTCATAAAGGAAAGTGTAAAGAAAGCTCGCTAAAAAGCATTTTTATGCAGCTGTTCAGGACTGTGACTGGTAAGTCAGTCTTTAGCTGGTTCAGTGGTAGAACATTCCAGCTGTTGGCATTCTTGCAGGCTGATGTTCAAGGTATGGGCTGGGGCAGGAACACAGACCTGAAAAGTGTCGATGGTGTAGCTTAGCAAGTCTTGAGAAATGTATAGGACATCCAATACACAGATGTGTTTATAAATGAAAATGCAGTAAGGAAAATGTCTACTCATACATCTTTGGTTTTCTCCTTGTCTTCTTTTCTATCTGACTGTCTGTCTGTGGTGTTTGGATACTAAAAATAGACTGGTGGAATTAAAATGGTCAAAAGGGCTTTTGTTTTTGATTCTGTATTTTAATACACAGATATTGGTGGTGGTGGTAATGTGATTTTTATGTGCATGGCTCCACCTCCTGCGTTACAATGGGGATGGGATCCAGCAGACTGGGTTGTGTTTTTTGGGAGTTAAACAACACTTTCATTGTGATTGTGCGGGAACACAATACCGTCTTGTTCTTCTTTCTGCACATGCTGAATAGAAGTAACTCATGTTTTACTGGGTTCCATTATGTGATTCCTCTTTAAGTTCAGCCAGCCCACTTCCCTCCACCGTTCTAGAGATGGTAGTCCCTCTGACTGTCGGCTAAAAGCCGGGTCCTCTGTGAGAGTAGCTACCTCTGTTTAAACCCCGCAAGGGCTGCCATCACTGGCCACGGCATTTACTGCTCTTTATAGGAAAGGCAGAAGAGTGACACCCTCACATTAATCTCTATTGCTGTTCTGTGCAGGTAAGGGCCAAAGGCTAAATTGCTCTCTCCTCTAGCTGGGATTCCCATTTAGCCACCTGCTGTGAGTCATTATCGACCTATCACAAAACAGAAACAAAACGAATGACATTTTCTTTTTGGACAGTATTTGGACTCCGCACTGGCAAATTCATCATCTCTCCTACTGAACTCTAAAATTTCTCTCACCAGTAAGCAACTCTGGAAAAGATCACGGGTTAGAAACACCAGAACATTTTGAACAACAGAGTGCTGAGAGTGATAAGTGTATGTTAAGATGGCATATCTAACAAATCTGTCAAAATTATTTCAATATGGAAAACCCTGAAGAGAACCATTTAAATACAGTATTACTGAGTCACCATACCAAAGACTGGAGTGATAGTATGGAGGAGAAAGGCAATAACTATTTCACAATCTAACCATTATTGTTCTGTATGTATCCCTGGTGTTTTTAAATTCACACGGTCACAATTCGTTCCAGAAAGCACAAAGGAAAAGTACTGAACTCCAGCCATTTCAGGTATATCCTTGTACAGGACCTCCTTCTTAACAGGACTCCTATTACAGGGTGAACCCTGCTTGCCATCAGCGGCTGCAGAAATGCCTTACCGACTTTAACTCACATGACTTCCCGTTAATTGGGGAAAGAGAAAACCACCTGCAGTACATTTATAGCCAAACAGTACCCCAATAAAAAAAAGCAGTCCCAGTAACAGTAATGCATTTTCAACTGCGTTTAACGGTAGCATGCGTTTTCTTATCAAGTAACTTTATGGATATCTTCTAAACAAACACGTAAAAAGACCAGAAATGCAATGAAGGTTGTGTGGCATCACATTCTCTGCATTTTCTCAAAACATCACTTTTAATATAGTAAAAGAAGACGCTAAGCTAAGACCTTCCCATTTGGTATAATTTAGTCAGCACACCTGTCTTTCACTGAGCAGAAGAGATGAAGCCAGACTTATCCTCAAGTTAAACTCTGACAGCTGACACACTTGTGGCCGCCTTGGGGCAAACAAACGGGAAGCTGCGTTTCCACGGCACATGGCATGCGCGAGAGGTCCAATGTGCTGCCCCACAGAGCCACTCCTCAAATATTTAGATCCACTCAAGCTGTACGGGAGCCTCAACCAAAGACATACCACAGTCACAGAAGGGACGGCAGACAAGTGCGGTAACTGTAATGCAGCCGGTCCCCTCTGACTTGGCACTGATGTTACTTCACATTCACTTCCATCATCATAATTAAACTTCATCCCCCCCACACACATTTAAAAGCCCAGGTAGAGCCTGAACACAACTATAGCAAGTGGTCCTGGGATTTAATCCTGGCCTCGAAGGGTACTCATGTTCCTTTCATTCCTCAGCTGAATATGCTTCTCCTTACTTTAACTCCGAGCTTTTATTTTACACACGAGGGCGTCGACAGTGAAAACACTGATGACCCTCACGCTAGTAATAATGTGAGTAATGATTTTCATTCTAATATTTATAGAAACTGAAACTGAAATAGTTTTTTGGATCATCCATTCTCCTTGCTGACAATAAATACAAATCATACATACAAACTCGGTGAAATGCAATAAGTTAATACCCCAACATTCTCCTTTGCCCAAAGATCACATTAAACAAATTTTGGTGTTCTCGGTTACAAAATATACATGCTTATGGGTAGTTCGTTTTCACCATCTTTCATTTTTATTTACTTTAGACATATATAAAGTGTTTAATTTTTATTTTTAAATGTGCTTATTCTCTTTGCTGTATTAAAAATGAAAGGCCTTGATGCTATCAGACACAATGACTTATTGATATTGCAAAAATTACATTAGACCTTAACATGCAAGCCTCAGATAAATCTGTTATAAAATGTATAATTTTGCTATGTCACATATTCATCAGTCAAGTGTTTTATGAAAAGGTAATTGTAATATCATAAAAATATTTTACATAGATTCCATTTCCACCTGGGCGTATTCTGGAGTCCCTCACCTTCAATGGGATGTCAGTTTGCTCCAAGATTTCCTTTGTTCAAAACAGTGATGTTTTGTAAAACCTGTGGGGTGTTTTTCATCCGTGGAGGTGAGATCTTTCCTACAAGACCTCTGGCTTTAAAACACTCAGCATCATAGCTGTGCAACGTTTGATTTTCAGGAACACTAGGCTTTTTCTCGGCCCTTGCGGTGTGTACTTTTCTGGAGTTTCATTAAGTTGGATCAAAGCAGGGCAAAAGACCTCCGAGGTCTCTGTGCTGCAGTGAGGCAGACAAGCCTTAAAATATTAATTGCTACCATAATGGCAGCTATATTGGCTACTACAACATGTGCCTCCTTCATGCAAACTTGAATTACGTGTTCAGCCACTGGACTGGATAAAACCTAGTGACATTTCTAATATCTCCCGGTGGAGTAGAAATGTGTGTCTTCCTAAGGAGCTTGCTAAAGTTCATAGTCAGACAGATGAAAGTTAAATGTCAATTTCTTGGTTGTGGTTTTATTTATAATTCTGCCCGCACATTCTCAATGACAGCTGCAGGTCAGATGTGAAGATTCAACAAACGCTTAGATTGGCTTAGGTCTGTTTATTCTTCATTTCTGAGGCAGCTCGTTGATTGCTGATTCAGCATAATTTTTATCAACAGGCTGATCAGGCTGATCAATGATCCTTTTATTCTGAAAAATCCTCTATTACGCATTAACTTAATCAATGGTCGCTAATCACCACCAGCATTAGTACTGATGAATCTCATTCGTTGAGTGACCGCATATGATCCCCCCAACGATGGTTAAAGAATTACTTGTTGGATACGCCTCCAAACGAGCTGTCAAGAAATGCAGACATCAAGTCAATAAATGCAGTCAACCAATGAATGCCTTATTTATGTCACGTGTAAAAAGCAGGGTGCCTAATTTTTAATCATTCTTAAGACTAAACTATAAAATACTCCTACCCTACCAGCTGCCAAAGGCTCCATGGCAACTTATTCAGTTTGGTTGTATTAACCACAGAGCAAAGTCACATTCACCTGCTCTGAAAGAGTACAAAATACTCTGACTTCTGACCATGCAGTGGTCCTCAGATGTCCAAAGCAGTTTTCAGAAGGCTTCCCGGTTTTTGCAACAGTGCCTTTTGAGTGTCGTGGTGAATTTGTTTCAGGGTGTTTTAACCATACATCATCACTAGTTCTCTTTCAATTAGAATGAATTAAACAATGCAGGAAGTGCCGTGACTCCTGGTTCTACTAACAATGGAAGACTTCCCTCATCTCCGTGCACTTGGGTAAAGTAATAAATATCTGAGCAAAAGTCTTTCAGGTTTTAACACGAGTCAGCTGGTTCTTCAGCAACAAGTGGATGGGTAAAGGCTACACAATTTAATATACCCATTGAGAATAACCCCCTTTCAGTATAGGTTCATTTGCCTGGGCTCATTATACTGTAGGGAAGCAAAAATAGTCATTAGCAACAAAAATCTCCATGTCCAGGAGATTCCAACAGCCAAGGCAAGAGTAGTTAAATGAAATTATGGAGAATTACTGCAGATGGAAGGAATGCATCACTGATTCTCTTCTTTACTTTTCCGGATTTGATGAAACTTCCAAAATCACCCCATATTGTGTGCAGCATAACAGCTGATCAGCATTTTCCACACTCACATCAGCAACAGATTTCGGAGGTTCATTTTGGAGAAACGTCAATTAATAAATTTAAAAATGCAGCGCACCGGTCAGATTGACGTCTGATCCAAATTGCATTGATAGGTCTCATGAAAAGGCATAGTAAAACAGCCTAGCAGATCCCACAGAGACATGCGCTTTTCTTAGGTGAAGAGGCATCTCGCTCTACAGAGTTAACGGAGCATCACCAGTCATCATCTGTCGGAGTACTCTGTTCTAATTGGCTAAGCTGCAAGATAAAATCTGAACATCATCCAGACATTTCCATGCTTGGGCAGCTCCCCTCTCTTTTCATCTCCCTTTCTCTGTCCTGGAACTAAACGCAGAAAAAAAAGCTGTGCAATTTGCACCACGTTCCTGCATCGTCATGCAGTTTCGGCATGATATAATGAGTAATTCCATCAGAAACAGAGCATGCTCCTCCTCATCTGGGCTGCATGCAGGCCCATCGTGTCGTCATGGTCATATTATAAGCAAAGTGAACGTTTCTGGGGTTCGGCTTTACACATGTGAAACGTCCCCTGCTTAGATAAAATGCTGTGAATGAGCTGAAATGAACTATTCACTAATGAATTATTGATGCATTTTCAGTAATGAAATAGAATGTAGCAAAAAGTGATTTCCCCTGCTTATAAAAGACAATAGTATGAAAATATTATAATGAAAATTAAACTTGTTTGTATATTACTACACTTGTACTCAATGCACAGATTAGCTTACTTCTCACATTCATTTTTCCAAGTCAATTTGATAGCATGTTACACTTGATAACTGACACGTTGTAGCTTTGAGATGTCTGCTGGTTGGATCTCTCTGGCCACACCGGCACAATGTGAGGTCCAATGAGGATTTGCTTGATGAGGAAATGCAGTTTGCAGTCCAGCGTCACATGTTGTTTTATTCTGACTCTGTTGTGCTGTCACTATCTCGCATCCCCAAGGCAGCCCGCTTGAGTCTGGCCTCAGCTTGGTATTCCTGGGCTGTTTGCATTTTTCTTCTTGGGCCTGCAGGGGCTTCCCCAGCCTCCCTGGGTTTCACTTACCATGTCACGGTGCTCTGCAACTGACTGGCATCCCGTCAAGGTGGTGTTCCCTGCTGGAAAGGGTTGAGATCACTGTGAACCTAATTGCATGATTGGTTATTGAAAACTCATGTATTAATGGATTTATTACACTCAACTGCCCCCTGGTGGCCGATGTAGTAAAATAAGGAGAAAGGAGCCACTGCAATAACGCGCTATACAAGGGATGCCCGGCGTTAATTTTTGGTCACTGCTTGTAAATATGTGCTTGTACTTAACTTTATATACACCATCAAAAATCCCAGAACCTTTTGGAAATAAACCCCTTTATACATCCCTTTTCATCCATCCATCTTCTAGCTGATTATTCTGGTCAGGGTCATCGAAAACACAATTTTATTTTTCAAAAAGAGTCTTGGAGCACCATTCAAATGAATGTGGAGGAACTCTAAGGTACCGATGAGTGCTACCTCACTGCCACAAAGCTCGCAAACCCATGGCAAGTTGTATTGTCACCACTCATGGACTGCTTTACCCCACTTTCCAGCCTTTTCTGTATTGGATCCTGATGGCTTCAATCAGTTGGTGACTGGCAGCACTTGATGGTCCCAGCTGTCATGGGGTTCAAGTGCTGATTTCTCCCATGCAGCCTCAGAGTTCATTGTCCTTGTCGGTGTATCTGCAGTGTAGATGGCAAGAACGTGGTCATCTACTTGGAGAAGATGTGACATGAACACCCTGGGCAATGATCACAGCACCAGCAAAGTGAGATGACTGTCTCTACTGCTGACCAGCTATAGTTGCATGAATCGAAAGTGGCAGGCAGTTTATTTGGCGAAGGATTAAAGTAAACAGCAGCCCTTTTACTGTGACGCTGAGTCAGGAGGTACGGTCTGCCCATCTGCAGAACCTCACCAGTCAGAACCACCAGGTGAGAATCATCATTTATGGACAGGAATTTCCCAATTTCGGGCAGCACATTAACAAATATCCCTTGCTTTAATGGTCCAGTGTTTCATTTGTCTTTTTAAATGGAAATTCCTGTAACAAAAACCAATTTTTCTCAAGATCAGAACTACCGTGCCAGCTGCTGCCCTTTTTAAAGTGTAAGATTTGTACTTAATGGTCATTGGCTGTGGCAGCTCAGCAGGTAGCACTGTTGCCTCACACCGTCAGGGCTGAAGGCTTAAATCCCGCCTCTGCTCTGTGTGTTGTTGAAGTTTGCATGCTCTCCCTGTGTTCTGTGGGTTTCCTACTGCGGTCCAAATGCATGCAGTTAGGCTAATTGGTGTCCCTAAATTGCCAGTAGAGTATGATTGTGTGTATGTGCCCTGTGATGGACTGGAATCCCATCCAGATTGTTCTCTGGCCTTGTGCCTTACAACCCATGCCACCTGGGATAGACTCCAGGTGACCTTGTCCAAGATAAGCGGTAAGAAGATGGATGGTCAATGACTATTGTACCAGCTGGAGTATGCACTCGTGCTCAGCTGTGAAAGCACCACCCTTTCCAATTTCGGCTTACTGTAGTTTCATTGTGTTATATGCTGTTATACCAGTTATGAGAACTGGCTGATCGCTTGAACACCATAAACACCCAGTGTTATTTTTTTCTAATCTGGAAGCTAGCGCTTTGTGTTGCTGCCTTGAAAGCACACTGAGAACTGCTCTCCTTGAAATCCATTTAAAGAGGGTAAATTCTATTTCCTTTTCTTTTTGTTTGTTTATTTGTTTCTTTTTTTTCTTTTTGGATTATTTTTACCCATTCTTCATTGAAGGCCAGACCTTGCTATCTTCTGTAAGGCTAAGAGGATGATCAGTGTACTCACAGGATTAACAGAGGACCCAGGGCCGCTTTGGGATTTACTGTTCCATGACTGCAAATAAAAAGAGGTGAAACATAAGGAAATGTAAATCCCAAGCTGAACTTTATTTGTTCATCCAGTAATATCAATAATCACAGCATTCTCTTCTTCAGCACTTTTAAAATAATTCTGATGACTTAGCACAGATCAATTTATTTCTTCTTCTAAATATATCGGTACCTCTACATGATTAAGAGAATAACTCCAGTTTATTCCCACTGCCGCTCTGTGTGTCCCCCCTTTGTCTTGTAGGTTTCCACCAGCATTTGAAAGACATGCAGTGTTTTTAAATTGCCGGTGACGTGTGGTTTTGCATCCCACATGGAGTGTGGTATGCCCTGTCGGATGGATCTTATGGACAATACATGGGTAGATAATTGTTACATTTGAAATGATGTTTACAAGACCATTGTGGAAGATCATTGTGGGGTGGGGGGTTCGTCATGTTCTGGGCATTTAGATAATAATGTTCTACAAAATCAGAGTTCAAAGACAGGAGAAAGGTTCAGGAATAGGCTTTTATTAACAGAACCGTCTCAGATAAGTCTCCATTACGAAGCTATATACTCTGTCTTGCTCCAGGTTAAAAAAAAAACTCACCCGTCCCCTGCTGTAATAACGAGTAGACTGACAGCGAAAAGAAGGTACCATGAACAGGCAGCCCGTAAGGTGAGGGCTTGGAGACTGCTGAGCAAAGCAGTCCTGCCAGAGGAGCCACGATCGCTTGGAGCTGTGAAATGCTTTATCCACTAGCTGTTGGACAGTTGAGCACCAGAATTTAAAACCTGACGCAAGCTTCACTGGGGGGGTGAACATTCAGGTGAAGAAGGAGGTTTTATAAGCACAGCTGAAAGCTAGCCAAGTGTCGACCTTTAATTGCTCAAAAGACATCTTTGTCCAAAGCACCTTACAGGTTATACTGCTGGATGCTTTGTCGGATCGATGCAGGTTAAGTACTTTGCTCAAGGGTATGACAGCAATGTCCTCCTAGGAACCAGACGGGTGGCATTCCGGTTTCAAACCCTTGCCAATAACTGCCGTGCCTGGTGCCCTGTTGCGGTTGCACTGTAGATCAAATGTGCGATTTTAGTTATTACCGTATGAAGGCACTTATAGATAAATACTGTAGTCCAGCCAAGAAATGACATAAATGTGAACTAAGAGCGGTGAAGAATGGGTTATGTGAAACATTCATATTTCAGGCACTGGTTAAAGTGTGGCAGTCTTGGACACCACTGTCACACCATTCCTGCAGCCAGCTGGTGGCAGCCATTTAGACACTAGCTTTATCTTGTGCTTTGTCACCTTGCTGGTGGCTGTCGTTTTGAGAATGTGACCAAAATGTAAAATACAGCGATGTGGATGAAAAAACAACAAGAGCACTGAGACTGGACAATGCAGCGAGCACATTTCTAGAGTAGGCACTCTGACTGGACAGTCTGGAGAAACACAACAGGTATGCCTTTTGTGATCATAGAGAATTATGGGTAATTCAGTTGTTTACGAGGAACATCAAACGATAACACCTGACTGAACTGAAGACTAAGCTTTTACAATTACAAAAATCCAACACAAAAGAACCATCTCCTGATGTCTATTTTGGAGTCTGATGTCTGCATTTTAATGTCTGGAGGGGTAGGGACCTCAAGCAGAGAAAGACGAGAATGAATTCGAGTAAGCAAGCACAGTAACAGACCCCTCAGAGGATGAAAATAATGTAGGATGAGAAATGGTTTGTCCAGAATGAGAAATCACCGATTTCATTTGCACATCAAATGTTTTTTGCTACGTAAATTAAAAATGGAAAGACTGTTTTCCCTTACTCATTGTACAGTGCCTCAAATAACATGATTCCACTCAACTGGTCTGTAGTAACTAGCTTTAACAATTTTCCATGGCTTCGTCCATCTTTATGCAGACCTCAGAAGTGTTCAGATGAGATGAACTGTAGGTCTTTTTGTCATGTGAATGATTGCAGGAGGACCATTCTTGCTTGTGGAATGAAGAACACATGATAAACACTTCTCTTGCTTTATAATCATATAATCCAGTTTATGTTATGTTTCCATACACTGTTTGTTAACATAATTTTAAGTCTCAACCACTGGTGTCATGCCTACACCAAGCCAGCCATGCTGGACTCCTGCCCTGACAATGCCCAGCCAGCCACGCCCCCACACCCACAATTACAGCTGTGTTCTGTTAGGCTACTGCTTTAAATGACCTCCACCTGCCATGCCTCACTGTGAGGTATTGTGTTTTCTAACCCTTACTGAGTTGATCATTGCCACTGTGAGTTTTCCTGTCTGTGACCTCTGCTAGTTCTTTGTTTTCTCCTTTTGCCTTTTGTTTTGAAAAACGTCTGCCATGCAGATTGCCCTATTCTGGGTACTGACTCTCTGCCTGTGAACATGACGACACTTTGGATGTCCCACTTGTCTGTTCTGGCTTAGACCCTGCCCGTTTTGACCACATTTAATGGACCTTGCTCTGCACTTAGATCCAGTCTTAGTGATCATTTCAATTGGTTTGGTTCTCAGATATTTATATGGGGCATATAGGCCATAATCTAAACATTATAGTCAACCTACTAATGTATCTTAGAGAATTAATGAGCATACCTTATTGCTGTTTGTGAATATTAAAACCACAGATCAATTCCTTACAGTGGAACTGAAGCTTGGATGAAAGACTAGAACAATACTGAGTTAGAGCAGAGCCTTCAACTATCCCACTGGAGTCTTCATTCTCATCTTAGGAAAGGGAGTTTCTTTATAAGAGGATGCCAAGTTACACGCTTCCCAGGCCCTCGAAGTCTCAGAGCTGAAATAGCTTTCGGCAGGGAATAGTCAAACGACAAGGGGTTAGCCGGCCCATATCCCTGTTTGATTGGCCAAAGAGTCATGCAGGGTGATGAGAAGATGAACGTTATCGTGACCGGGGCAATGACGCAGGATATTGTCTGATGCATCTATTTATATGAAGGGGTCACATTCAGCAGTATTGATGACAGGGATATGAAAGACAACCATTACAAACAGGAAGTGTGTCTCATGATGCACGTAAAACCAACCATTACAAACAGAAAGTGTGTCTCATGATGCACGTAAAACCAACCATTACAAACAGGAAATGTTCTCATGATGCACATAAAGACAACCATTACAAACAGGAAGTAAGTCTTATGATACGTGTAATGACAACCGTTACAAGCAGGAAGTGTTCTCATGATGCACATAAAGACAACCGTTACAAACAGGAAGTAAGTCTTATGATACATGTAATGACAACCGTTACAAACAAGAAGTGTTCTCATGATGCACATAAAGACAACCGTTACAAACAGGAAGTGTTCTCACGATACACATAATGACAACCGTTACAAACAGAAAGTGTTCTCATGATGCACATAAAGACAACTATTACAAACAGGAAGCGAGTCTCATGATACACACTAGGGAGAAGTTAATAAAAACATTTCTGGGAGGCTTTCCTTCTTTTTCAAACTTTTTATATAAGATCAATGACCGAAGGTAACCTTATGGTTCCATAAGTTCCCTATGGACCTGTTGCTCTTGGAGTATAAAGCGCTCTAAGCTGACTTCCTGAAGTTCGTCTGTGAAAAAATCAGCATCCATAAACCCAATGGAACAGTAATACATGGTACAGTAACTTTGTAATTCTCATCTTATATCCTCTGATATTGTATCCCCAAATGTACGTATAACCTTTGCAAAATCCTAGCTATGGATGGAACCTTTATCTCCATAGCTGAATCACCTGATAACAGAAGATGGAGAAAATGCATAAGCACACCCACTGAGGATTGGATGCGACATTCTGACCAGATAATCCTGCAGATTCAGTGGTCGATCCCAAAAGAACTGCCTCCAGTGGATTGGAATGTACTTTATTTGGATTACAATGCCCATGCAGATTTGCAGGTTGGCTGCATTTGCCTGGTAAAGATAGATTTAACCTATGGGCAAACAGAAACTAGTAGTTCAAGAGCTGCAGACTGTAAAATATGCAAACAAATATATAATAATATAGTGTTGCAGTCTACATACATAGACATCATTTGAAAAGTGTTAATGTATTGTGTAAAAGCAGCAGGAATCCGGAGAAGATTAAGAACAAGCTGGGTGAGAATTTTCTTTTTCATACAAGCCAGCTATAAAAGAACAAAATGACCCCTACAAATTAAAATGACAGAATGATTAAAGTTATGTGAATGAAGAACTAAATTTATTCTAAATAGATGTCTGTGGTTGTCCTATTTGTATTGTGTAATGTTTCTCCGAATAAATTAGCTTTGTGTTCACTTTGTGCAAAAGGATTCTTCAGAGCAATCAGTTTGAAACAGTAACACTGCTACTATACTACTAATAATAATATTAATAATAATGATGATGATTATTATTAGTTGTTGTAGTAGTAGTAATAGGAGTAGTAGTATTGTTTTAAATTCATTGCTCTGCAAGATGTTCTTCTCTTATTATTATTATTATTATTATTATTATTATTATTATTATTAATAATAATATTAATACTAATACTTTCATTCATAGCACTGATCTACGTATTTTAAAATGTATTCGATGGAAAATTGCTCGTTGAGGTGTTTTGAGGTCCCAGTTAGGGAAATGAAAACACATGGATGATGCTTTCAATGATCATCAGT
Source organism: Gymnarchus niloticus (assembly GCA_009936485.2). Classification (NCBI taxonomy): domain Eukaryota; kingdom Metazoa; phylum Chordata; class Actinopteri; order Osteoglossiformes; family Gymnarchidae; genus Gymnarchus; species Gymnarchus niloticus. The sequence goes on along the minus strand of JAACJT020000002.1, from coordinate 4,713,790 downwards.
ATTAGAATTCAGCTTTGCAATATTGTCTCAGTAACATGTGCAGAGGAACTGGACTGCTTCAGTGCCTGAACTTATTTCCAGAGATCAACACAGGGGTCAAATCAACACAATGTAATAATTCTTAGCATGTTTAATCAGTTTAAATACTCTCTGGCTGGGCTTTTTTTACAAATGGCTTCAGTCAGAAGATAACAGAAAATTCATCAGTGGTGAGTTTCACTAATGGAGCAAACACGTGATATTATTGTGGTTATTTTTCTGTGGTTCTTTGAGTGTGCTCAGTGGCAATTTAACTGTTGGCTTTTCTTCATGGTTTCTCCCCGATACAAAGCTGACTGCAGCACTGCCTCTGGTGGAGGACTGTAATAGCACCTGCAGATGTTCCATCACAGTCACCGGGCACCAGGCCTGCCCCCCCCCCAAGGTCCCTCAGCCTTCCCATCCATTTCTTACTCAGCTTCATTGGACCGTTTGGCCTTCTCCGTGTCTTGAAACAGCTTACGCAGCATTTCACTGACCTACTTTGGTTTATACTGCACTCATTAATGATATACTTTACTAGAACTCCCTAAGCCTTTTGAGTGACTGGATGCTATTTCAGGGATGTCAGTTTTCTTTTCATTGTCAAAGGTGTTGTTTTCTTCAGCTTACAATTAAATTGATACCAGTTGTGTTTATTGTCTTACTGGTGTTTTTTGTTTTTCATTCACAGAAATCTGTGGAATTTAATTGGTTTGGACGTTCTCTGTCAGTGTTGTCTGTTTTTGTCTAGGATGATAACTGAGCACAGTGCCAAATGAAATGTAAATGTGTGAATCACAAAGCGTATGTGTGGTTCTCAGCATATTAATACACAGAAACTGCTCATACATATTTCATTAGTAGGCACTCTTATATCGTCTCGTTTCTTTTAAATCATTGAGAGACCTGGATGCATATTTACTACAATACCTGGTAGAACACCGTCTTTCCCATGGGTGAACCTGGAAAATGAAGCGTCCAACCTTTGGTTAAATACCCAGCTTTCCAGCTAGTGTGCCATAGGCACATTGAGATGTAATCTACCATGATACATCATCATGATGGTCCCTCACAACAGTACACTAATGAGACTGACCATTACTCAGCTCAGCTTCTAAATGACATCATAGAAATCATGGGTATTGTTGCATCTCCCTCCTGACCCTTCTCGATCCCATCCTGTTTCTCACCTGTTGTCTATTACCACTGAGCCCTCTATATACCCAGGCTGTGTGATTATTCCCCATTCTGTCATTGAACCAATCTGTCCCTGTGCTCCTCATCTCCAGGTCCCCTGCCTGCCCTGTGTTCCCTGTGGCTTCCCTGCTCTCTCCCCCATTGGCCTCCCCGTCGAACATGCTCCCAGCTGCCTCTGCTCTCTTCACACTCTTCCTAGCCTTGCCCATCCTGTAATATGCTGACCATTGTCTCGGTAAAGTCACCCTTGTTATTCCCCACACCTCTGTGTCCCGACTGTTCCTCTCCACACTTGGATCCATCGCCCTGCCAGATCCCGACAGGTGTGGTTCATTCATAGCTGATATCTAATGTTCATTTTGTGGGTAAAGATGCTGGCATGATAATATGCAAAAGACACAATCAAAATATTCGAATGATTAGCATCTGTCTGTTTAATTCCTGTCAATACAATATTCTGTAAGTAACTTACATTGATAATCTGACATCGAGAATAACTGTAAATTCCTTCAAGTATGTTCCATTCCATTAAGTAAAAGAGAAATGATTATGATGCAGTAATCTAAGATAATTATATGCTATTTAATTGAAAGGGGTAATTGGCTCTGGAAGCCATTTTTAAGTCCTAGAGTGTTCTGGAATAAAGATAACGGCAACTTTCTGAAACCACTGGGAACTATAATTCAAACTTCTAATTGACTCTCAACCTAATTTATGTTTTAAAGCAAGGACAACACTCTGCTGCCTGGTTTTTGTGAGAACCAACTTGGTGCATTAGAGTCAGACAGTTTTTTGTTTTTTTTTATAAAGAGGATTCAGACATGCTGTACTTAAGAGGGTGATTTTGAGACAATCCATTCATTAAGGGTCTGGTCAGTGCAACTCTATGAGAGGAGGGTTGCTGTGAAAGAGATAATCACTGCTCATTCAGATAACACGTGATAAATGCTGTTTTCAGCTGCCCAAAATGACTGCATTCACAGCAGCTGCTTTGCAGAATGATACAGTCCTGGCTGGCGGAAGGAAATAGCCACTGAAGGTACAGCGACAGCTCCAAAGAGTGATTTAAAAAGCAAGATTTTCTTTTCTCCCCTACCCATGAGCGGATGAAGGTCTCTGATCAGAGTTTTTCACCAGAAATATCTACTTGATGAGCTGTAGGCTGCAGACACTAAAGATTATGAATTTTAATAAGCTAACAAATTCATTGCTTTTCCTGCTTAAGAATATACTTGCAGGCTTATAGGTAGACTTTAATTTAAAATACTTCAGAAAGATAAGGGTTTATGTTATTAAAGAACAGAGCATGTGTTTTTTTTATTATTATTTTGGTACACACTGCATGCAGATCTGCTTTGTTTAGATATTAAAATAATGTCAGGATTGACACAAGGATGAATTAGTAAACAGGTCTGTCAAAAAACATGAGACAATAGACTGAGTAAGGAAAACAAGAACCAGGCACCATGAGGAAACCATGAGAAAACACAACTCTGACCCTTTTAGTTAATTGGCCTACACCTATCGCCATCATCCTTACCCAATCAGCCCAGCCTGGCCTCTGTGTCATGTGCTCTCATCAGCCAATAAAATGTCATCTGTGCATCATTCATTCGATGATTTGTCATCTAGCTGTAAGCATTGTCAAAAGACCACTTCATGTTATAATTATGCATGTGGATTTATAAATTATTACTAATATGTTAAAATATAAACAGATAGTTTACTGTCTACATATAATGAATGAACAAATCCTATACGCATCGATCCATTGATCACTCTTCCAGTATGGCATAGTGTTGATATCCCACATATTATACAATGATTTTCCATGAAGTATCTGTTTACCATTAAATCACGTTTAAGATTTATGGAAGTGTGCTCTAACTACTCTATTCAGAGGGTGCTTTCTGCAGCCATATAAACATGACTTAGAGGCTGGAGTGATGTTTTGATTGTTTACCTGTCAAAGGCTCTCTGTACTCTCTGTATGTCTTTCGCTTCTCCACAAGAAGGCTTTGCTGCTCAGTACATTAGGTGGTGTCAGGACTTCAACTAATATTTTCCGGCATTCAGTCTGGGAGAACGATCAAGGAGTTAAATTATGTCTAGAGGGCTGTGCAGTTATTCAATTCTGCCATCTCATGTAGTTCTGTAAGCTTGAGTAAGCGCATTAATGTTATAACCTAAGCAAGCTAATAAACTTCCATCAGCATGTCTGATTGTGGGAAATTTAATTACGAATGTTATAATGAACGCCAAAGTTGTGTGTGTTGTAAGACAATGAAACCATTTAAAGAACAAGTTGCATCTTTGTGCTCCAAGAATGAAAAGCTAAGGAGATAAAAATTCATGATTAACATGTTGCAAAGGTTATCAACTAAAAAGCCGGGTTTCAAATATTCAGTGTGTTGGAAAAAGCAGTGAGGCAGCCCAAAGGTGTCTCTAGGGCTCTCTCTGAGGGTCTCTCCTGAAGACTCTCAATGGATGTCTCTGGGAGTCTCTTTGGGGTCTCTCTGTGGCTCACTCCTGAAATCTCTCCAGGGGTCTCTCAGGGAGTCTCTGCAGTGGTCTCTCTGGGAATCTCTCTAGGGGTCTCGCCATGGTGCTCTCTGTGCTTCTCTCCAGAGGTCCGTCCATGGGTCATTGCAATCCTACTCTTGAACCACAGAGTTTCTTGAAAATTGGACATTTTTTGCACATTAATTCACTTCTGTCAGTTTTTGGTTGCATGTTTCTTGCTGCAATATGTCATCAGAGAGAAAATTACAGTTAACCAGAAGCACAAGTGATTTCCTTTTTTTTCACAGAATCTTTGAAAAGGGTTGGGGCTAATAGGAATATCGTTACAGCACTTGTATACATAATTGAAATCATTTCATAAAATATTTATTACATACTCAGCTTCTGTGAAAGACATGCAGCTATCTGGTTTGATCATTTTTCCAACATTTGTATTTCTTATTTGACAGTTTGGTTTAAATTTTACAATGGCTGTGATCTATTTTTCCATAGAACACATTTTACATTAAAAAAATTGTAAACTTGTAGAATATATTATGATAAATAATGATGATGATGCAGTTTTCAAAGACAAATAGATATAGTTTGCATTTTAACAAACCATCAGAACAATTTAGGGTTAAACTAATTAAAATATTGAAATCATAAGGACTTGAGAATTGCAATGGCAAACACAACAGGTGACGTTATAGCTCTTTAATTATTTTAGGCTGCTTGATAAAATTAATAGACTCCCATTTGTGGATTTATTGGATGCACTAAGGACATAGTACCACTATAATTGCCTTTCTGTCAAACATGCCACAGGCAAGGTAAGACTAGATAGATGCTTAAAAAGAGCACAGTTTAAGCATTTCCTTATGACAGACAGATATCACTTTTCCATGCTGTTATATTCCTCTTTCTTCTGGTTCCAATAACTTGCAATCCTTGCCTCGTACCAGAGGTTTCTGGCCAACTAAAACACATTATGCCACAGAAGTGGTGGTGCTTTTAAATCACATTAATCAGCATGCGTCCTGAAATTTTGTCACTGTACGAAAGGGAAACTTTGTTACTACATGCTGCCAAAGTCTGTATTTTGTACTCCTCTCTAGATTGAAGTATGCAACCGGACTTTACAGAGACTATTAAAGGGGCAGGTGCTGAACGATAAAAAGGATGAAACTATCACCTTGAATTGTCAATGTGAGTAGAGAAATGGGTACCGGAGAGGGTAGGGGTAGTTTTGGGGTGGTTCAGGCCAAAAAGGCAGACACTCCCAGTCCACACCACATCCCCTCCACCCCCTTGTTCATTTATAACTGATATTGGCCAATGAGAAAAATACTCTTTGTTATTTAGTGCATAAGTATGTAGTTCATGGATGAAATTCAAGCATGGCTTTGTGTTAAAAGTGTGTAGGTGGCTTATGAGCTGACAACTACTGCCCCTTATTCTCTAATGAAGAATCAGCTCTGTCACATATGGTCATCAGTCACTGAGTGGTATGGCTGGAGGAGGGTGGGGACAAAAGCCAGAAATGAGTGACAGCTCAGGAGCAATGTGTTTTCCTAAGTGAGCTAAACAACAGAAGTCCACATCCTTATTTCCGATGGTGGGCTGTCATAGTCAGTGCAGCTATGTGACAATAAACCGCCGACTGGACAGACAGTCTTGTGAATAAATCAGGATGTAAAGACGAAAAGGATGTTATAATGTAATTGCACTCTGGATAACGGCTTTCAAGTGTGACGCCACTTTTTTGGTAGCTGTGGAGATTAAACATTCAGCCAAAATGAAGGTGGAGAAGGGCAGCTGAGAGAAGCTTCGAGCTAGAATGTAGATCAGCAGAGCTATTGGGGTGATATCCTGATATCTCCCTTAGGTACTCTGGGGGGGTCAATATCCATGGGCAGAAAACAGGAAAATCAACATGAGTAAACATTAAAATTGATATGAGAAACCTGTCCCAAATACTCAACCATTCCTGTTCTGTCACTCAGCTTGGACAGGAAAACAGGTCCCACAGATCATAGAGTAACATATTAATTTTACCCAGCCCACTGACATATTACACAGAACAGAAGTTTGGAATTCTGTGTTTTAATATTTTATCACAAAACTAAAAACAAGTAATTGCAATGAGCTGTAAAACAATACTGCATTCTGTCCTATGTCCTAAAATGGCTGGTCTTGTGATGGTCAAAGAGGTCACATGCACTAATCGGGGGTGATTTTATAAATTAACGGAAATGTTGATGTGCCCATGCAGTGAAAGCACAGTCACACATGAATAAAATACGGATGTTTTTGACTGTTAATGTCATGGGTGGCAATGAGAAACAGTATGATTAGAAAACAAAAGATGCCAGAAACAAATTCAGCTTCCAAAGAAAATGCAGAGTGACAACGACAGCTACACTGTTAATCTATTAAATACATATATTCACACATGGACATATGGTTCTGCATATAAAAATATCTTATCATTTTAATTTGTTACAGCTCATACATATCTGAGAAACTGCCTTCTTCACTTAGCCTGTCATCTGTTGAATTACTGAAACCGGCGGCAGAACGTCTCCAGCAAAACACAAGGCATGTTAGAAACGCACTGAAACATGTGGTACGGTGGCAGTGGGGTTCGACGGGCAGCATGGACTCTCGTTCCCCCGTGAGGAAGCCAACGTGAGGAAGGAGAAGACTCCCTCTGAGGCGGCACGGTGCACTTTGGAGAAAATCATTACGCAGACATTTTCTGTAGACACAAGGAGGCTCTTGGGGGGATATCATATTTCCTGCACAAAGGACACAGATACCGAATTGCCAAAGTTATTGAAAGATATATTTAACTTTGAGCCTTTGTGTTCAGCTAATTGAAAGATTCTGATAAAAAAAATGTTTCAATTTCACAGTGGTTTCTTTTATCAAGTGAAAGCTTATTCCTTAATCCCATTCTTGGCACATAAGTTGGCAAGGATATAACCTAGCTTTTGGAGTAATGTTCCATTATAATTATTTCTTCCAATGCTCATTTTTTTCTAACTGGATTGCAGTAAAATAAATTTGCTGGCTTGTTTAGATTGTGCATTATTTATACCTGGACGGCTCTAAACGATCTTCAAAGACAGGCCTACATCAGCTGCAATGTCTATGAAAGCCAATTACTTCACGATGTCCCCATTTTCCTTCATTTTCATGTTGACCTCAGCTACCTTCACCCAAAAATCAAAGCTGGGGATGGATGGTCTTACTGCCCTTACTGCTTCCTGCTACTGATGTAGAAGAGAAGCTACTTGAATTCTTCACATCCATAATAATAGAACGTTCGGAAATAAAACTTTCTCAAACAGGCCGCAGTGAAGGCACAGGCATTGCTTGAATTATACAAGAGGACACTTCCTTAAATTATTATACTTTAGATGGGAATTTTAAAAATCTGAAAAGCAGACCAACCATGAGATGATGTGCCAGTATGGGGTCCATCATAGCAGGGAGACCAGTCACGTTTGTAATGTTTTGTAAATGTAGAATAATCTTCGCTCTCCCTCCCAAGATGTCAATATATGCGCAGGCTATATTTAAATACTATTTATCTGTGCTACCCAGACACTGTACACTATACATAGCATGGTGCTGACGGGCATAGTGTGGGTATTGAAGAGATGTTTAATTTGGCAAGAAAAATGTCCACAAGGAACAACAGCGTTACATTAATGGATTCCTCTCTTGTTAGAGTTTTGATAAGAATTCATCGCCTGAGTAAGGCTCTAAACTGAGGAAAGGCTCGCTCCCTGCACTGACATTTATGAATTCAGATAAAATGGAGCATTTCACATTTATAGAAATAAAGTAGGTGAATAGACCTAGATCCATCCATCCATCTTCCAAACTGTTTATCCGTTAAAAGGTCACAGGGGGGTGGGGGTGGTACAGACTAGAGCCTACTCCAAATAACATATGGCAATTTAGGAATGCCAATCAGCCTGAACCGCATGTCTCTGGACCATGGGAGGAAACCTGCAAAGCACAGGGAGAGCATGGAAACTTCAGGCAAAAAGAGTATTTGAAATACAGTAAAATACTTTTTCCTTGGATGTTCATAGCAAAGTTTCCACAGATGTCACATTATCTAGATTTTACTTTGATAATTTACACAATCCAGAACTGGATCTTAATTCTCATCAAATAAATCAATCATTTAATCTTGACTGGTTATGCCTTATATTGCATAATGCAGTACAAGTTTTAGCTGAATTTTTAAAACTCTCCTCTCAAACTACGGGTTTAAAAATATGTGTACTGTGTCTTCATAGTACACGTGTACCAGAAACCCCATCGAAGTTCTCTGTAGAATATACATACCACATAAGCTAGCTATCTCTGAACAGACCCTGTGCCCCCCATGCATGGCTAATTCCTCTACTCATCCCTGTTCTTCCACTTTTACGGTGATTGTCTAACTGGAATACTCCGGAAAGAAAAAAAACATTTCACAGTGGCAGGCAGTCCATTCCTCAGAACACTCCATAATTAAATTATCTTTGGATTCCGCATCTCTCTTTGAGATGAACTAAACCGTCTCAATCTCAAGAGAGATGCAGAGGGCAGCCCCTGTGTTTACCAAGACATGCATTTAAAATTTAGAAATCTAAAATAGATTTAGGTCAGTACTTTTAGAATGCATTGTGTAAGAAGTTAACAGCTGTGAACAGATGTGTAATTCTCTTCTGTTTCCTTTTCTACTCAAATTTTCTCTCAGAAGTGAGAGGAGCCTTTAAAGACATTGACGATGATAACCGTTCATCATATGTATGGTACCACTTTGTTTTGGATGTTTTGCTGTGTACATCCCTGCTTATATGGGAAAACTTACAAAGCTTCTGCTTCTCAGACTGTTTGGACAGCAGTTGGTTGTTGCTAAGATTTAAAATGGGTGGTTTAATTCCCTCTATATGGGCTAAATTTAGGGACTGACTCTCTTCTGTATGTATGAACCAGAAGGGGAGGCACCACTCTTTCTTTCCTTGACCAATCAACATTAGGTAAGTTATATGATTCATTGAAGGGCTCTTGGCCCTCCGTCCCTGGACCCGATTTTGGCTGTGCTTCTTTAAAGCACCCACCAGCTCCGAAACTCCATCTAACTGAATTTTTTCCCCCCTATTCAAATGTCCACCAAGGGAGTCAGCCACCCATCTTCAAATACATGGAGCCTGGCTGGAACATGACTCTCAAAGGACATGGAGGGCGGACACTTTGTAACGTTACTCGAAACATCCCGCCACGCTGCAGGTGAGACTATACAAGCTGCGGTTTGAGAGGCAGCAATGCCATCATAATCAGACAGAAGCTTCATTTTGTTTGTATATTTATCATCGTCAGTAATGATTACGTGTCGACCTCCTCTTCCTCGCTCAGGCTGCTTCTTCAAATTACACATCCAACACAGTCCTAATAAAACCCTCTAAAAAAATGTGCGGCGCAGACCGAGACGCCAACATACCGTGAGAAATGGCTTATTCTCCCTTTATTTCGTTCATATTTCATTCTTCTGTCTCCCCTTTATTTGGTCTCTAAGGAGGTCGCAAGACATAAACCGTAAATTGCAAATTCAAACCGTGGTGAAAGGCAGTGTCTGCATTTCATGCGCTTCTGTTCGGCCTCCTCTTCATTCTCCTCCATCGACTAAATCTGCTTTATTGCAACAACCTGACAGTCATATTAGATGAGACTGTAGAAAATGTGTGGCAAGAGAAGAGAAAGTACAATTTTAACATAAGCCCGGCTTAGTTTATGGAAATTATATGTTAACGTTGTACTTGGATGCATTGTCGTAATCCACAAAGAAAGTAGTGACAAGCACATTTTGACATGCTTCAAAGCCTTGGTTTATATCGGCATCGGATCGGCTGCAGACATATAAAAATAGTCCAGCCTTCTGAGATAAAGATTAAAATAGTCAAAGTCAGAAGGAAGGCCATTGTTTCAGCAACAGAACTAGCTCATGTTTAGAATTTCTCTGGTGGGAAATTTGTTTCAAGGTCAGTCTAAAATAGGCTCGCAACATGTGTGCAGCTCTGTAATTGTGTCGCAATTGTTTTTTTTTTTTTATTTGCATATCTCAAAATATGTAAACAGAAATTTGGTGCCAAATGGACAAGTAAGGGCATTAAGTTTTATAACACAGTTTGCAGCCAGTTGTCATTTACCAGAACTCTGTCAGGACACACAGCTCAGTAGGGAACAGAGGGGTTGTTTATTGCTGATCAATAAATTTGCCTTTAACCAATTTACAAACCTTTATAGCTACATTAACTAGTAATCCTTCACTATAATTCACCCATTCTATATAACCACTTATCTAGCAGAGTGTTATGGGGTCGTCCTATCCCATATACCACAGGGTATAAGGCAGGGGACACCCTGGATGGGATACCACTTGATTGCAGGACACACATACAAATAAGGGAGGATTTAGAGAAGGCATCTCTCCTCACCTCTGTGGGCTGCGGGAGGAACCTGGAGTGCTTGAAGGAAACGTGCAGAACTGAAGGAGAAGATGCACACAGAGCCAGGGATGGGATTTCAACCCACAACACTGGAGGTGTGAAGCCACTGTGCTTCGCTACTTCAATGTTATATCGGTTTGCTATTTTTAAGATGTAGAGCTATGACTGTTGAATAAATCTATTACAGTATCAAAAATCAGAACTAAGTGGATTAAGACATTTTATTTTGTATGAAGTACTTTCTGTTTGTCCATTCAAAATATAAAATGAAGTGATATGATTTTTTTGTGGTACCTCAAATTGTTCTCCTGGTTATATAAAAGCATTTTAATTTAAACTGTACAGGTGAGGTCAGATAATGATTTTAATTGGAAAAACTATTATAAGATACTGTGTCAGCTTTCATGTAAATGATGCTCAGGTCTAAGGTTCAATGACACAAGAGAAGAATCCTCACAGATATGGTCCTGGGTGCTTCTGGGAAGTGACAGGAGGTACTGGCGCTCAACGCAGACATGCTCGCTCCCAGACAGCACTATGACACCCCGGAGCAGTTTGTCCTTGAAACCTCATGCCGTGTTACTGAACCACAAAAGCAAAGCATTCACAACTGGGCTGAGTGCAACACTGACTCTTTCTGTAACTATATTTAAACTTCAAAAGGAACGTCTCTTAAAGATACAGGCATATTCATGGTTTTCAAGGCTGGATTGGCTGAATGGATACAGTCTTGAGCAACTTTTGTCTAACAGCCCACAATTCATCCACCTTCTTTCATGCCTGCTAACCCAGATTCTTGCAGCTTGATCATCAGACCTAAAAACAAATGACTACACTTTCTGCTTTTCTTTGCTGATTTTGCGTTAAAAGCGACATGGAGGACAAAAGTTTGTTTAAGTTGTGCACACCCTTTAAAAGTTCCCTCTTTAACCTTCTTTTTATGACTTTTTCGCAATCAATATGACCAAAATGGGTCAGAAATTTAAGTTACACGGAAGAGAGTTTTAAAAAGGAGAAACAATATTAATATTTACAAAATCTTAAAAGGGTCATTCCGTAGCCTGTAATAACTCTATGATTCTAGCTATTTCCTGAAAGTAATTTAGCTTTCTTACATAATGATTTTGTGCAATGCAATACCGTTTAATCATTAATGATGTTGACGCAGTGGTTCATTCCTCTTTCATGCACTTTACCACCACTAGATTTGCCCCCAGCAATGCAGAAGTGGTTCCCCCAGAGGAGGCACTTTCCCCCCTCCAACAAAAACCCATGAGGTCTCAGCCTCCAGTACAGCTTCTGGGTCTTTTTGCTTCTCCAGTGGTCAGCATTCCTAGAAAGTCTCCTGGCTGAATACCTAGTTTCAAACGTCCAATACTACTGTGATTAGGAATTCATTAAATAACACTAGATCATCATCATGAATCGTTCAGCAACCGAGGTCTGCAAAAGAACGTCTGAAGCCTCCAATGGCCTGCTGGATGCGAATGATTTATCACTCAATAAGCCATGAGGCAAAAACCAACAGTCTCAGACAAGGCATTCTCCTGCTGACTTTGGTCATATTGGGGGTAAAAGGTTTCCTTATCTTATTATAGAAGAGGCCCGAGCTCATTCTTCCAGGGGAAGGTGAATATTTCCTCTTCGGAAAAGTATAAAAATAATGATGTATTAACATTTCAACATGACCATCAGGGTAAAGAGGTTATCCTGGCACGTAATCAAAACTTCGGTTTTCACCGTTTCTTTTATTGGAGACCACTCACTCTCTACAGTTTCTCAAAACACATTACATAGTTGGCTGTGTAATCTTCAACTGGTCACAGTTTTACAACCAAAATTTATGAGATCAAGAGAAAGCTGGCCAAGCTCATTCATGGAAATCCACACCTATCTGAAGGATTGCGTCTCGACATTAAATGCATATAAATTATCTGTAATTTGTGAAGAAACACCCCAACATTTTGAATGAAAGACACAAAATTTCACAAAATCAATGTTCACCCCCTTCTGTTGGTAGGGTGAAATACACACACCTTCTTACATAAGCAATTGTTTGTCTCAGATGACATGTTCAGTGGTGTTTGTTTTGGGCTGATTCTGATGTCCTTTTAAGTATACAGCCATCTTTATTTGACAAAATTGGTACTCAGATCTGGAAAATGGTCTGGAGACATTCTGTAGTCATGTAATAATGGCCTTGCCCAGAGCATTCACGTCCTCCTGAGGTGCAGTACCATCTATCCATCTTCGACCTGCTAATCAAGTGTAGGGTCAAAGGCACCACAGAGTTGAGTTTCAAGGTGTGCCTTGGAAGGGAAGTCAGTCAATTGTATATGACAGCTGTCATTAATTCTATGTAGCTGTTCCTAGAACCGTCAGGGGATGCCATCCGTCTCAGTGGTCCACCACAAGGCTGCCCCCTTCTACCTTAATTTATCTCTGCTGTTCACTTTGCAATCACGTCAGTATCTGCAGAAACCCTGTACATGAGCTTGACTGGGGCTGATTCCTCTGTTTCTACACTGCAGACCCCCATCATGTAAATAAATGTTTCTAAAACATAACGGATGCCTCTAAACACAGCTTAAAGAGCTTCTTCGGAGTCAAAAGTTCCTTTAGATTTGTAGCAAGATCTGTTTTGGTCACTATCTTCATTTAACACATTTCTACATTGTGGTAACTGGAGCACAGAGGCTCAGGGGTAACCCTGTTGCAGGTTTGAATTCTGATCCTACCTGTACGTGTGGAGGTTTTGCATTATTACCATGCTGCATGGGTTTCCTTATGATCAGGCTAACCAGTATGTCTAAGTTATGCTATTCCGTATGACCATGTGAGTGCATGTGGCCTGCAGTGGACTGGCATCCTGTTTAGGGTGTACCCGAGTCATGCACCCTGTGTCGTCCTGTGACCTTGACCACGACAAGCAGTTAGACGATGCTTGGTAATTAGTACAGGAGGTTCTCTCGCTTATTTCCAGTGAGTTGTCCGAATACAACACACAGGTATTTTTTTGCTTCACGAAACAATGTGGTATGTAGCGTGAAACAAGTGGATTGTGGGTAGTTTACTATAAAAGTTGAGTGTTCCTCTTTTCCTCAGAGTGTATACAAAAACTAATTTGCTCCAGATGCTAGACTAAAGCTTTGTGAAAAGAGGGCTTGCTCAGCTCAGATGAGCATATCAACAGAGCAGTTTGTTTCTGCTCTGAGATTTAACTTAACCACCTGACCGCACTAACAGTGGAACTCTTAAACCATGTATTATTAACACATACGCCCAACCAGCCCGGGGCAGAAATCCTGCACTGAATGCATCCAGTCTGCCTGTCTGCATTTCCATCTGTTTTCATGCTAAAGCAGCAGCTGTGTTCCCATTCAAAATCTGATTTCAAAAAAAAAAAATCCAAATTCTGAAAAGAGAGGCCATTCAATCTCATTCTGCCTTTGGCACTTGGATACACACAAAAAGAAAGAAATACAAGATGGCGGGGGCATAAAAGAAAGATAGAGGGAGGACAAAATGGGCACTGTCTCATTTGTTGAAGCTGCTGCGGAGTAAATAACTGGGCGATGCTATATACTTGTTTGCTCAGTAAGCAATGCATACCACAACTACATCTATATAAACACGTGCCTTAGATCAATCATGGCTACTGGATTAGTTTCTGTCTTTAGATATTTATCTGTATTAGTGCTACATTTTCTCATTAGACTGAGGGATCAGACACCTGAAACCCTGATCAGATACATAGCACAATACAAGTGAACACTACAAGCAGCTGAAGAGACAGGAAGCTTATTTTGACAAATGACTCTCTTAAGTGTAATTCTAAATGTCCAGACTGACATCGGACCAGTTCACGTCCTGTACTGCCAATTTACCACAGCCACTTCAGATCACTTGATGTTGTCTTCCTGAAATTGCTGGCGTTTTTTTAAAACCTCCGATTCTTCTCAAAGCTAGCTCTCTTCCACATCTCGAAACATTCAACACACATTCTCACTCGAACAACCTTATTAACCACTTTCTGTCTATCAAGAATTAAAACAGCAAGTGGTTATTCTAGAACAATCAAAAAAAAAAGGCTGGCATTTCATTATGCTGCAATGATGAAATAAAATGAAAAATAATGCCCTCGTTGCAGTAAGACAATCTCATCCTGATCATAAAAAGTGTGCATTTGATTCCTTTAAATAACTAGGCTGAAATATTACTCACGTTAACATAAAATCAATAGTAATAATTTAAAAATCTCACATAAAAGTATTAATCTATACTCATTTTTTTAATCATGCTTCTTAGACCTGTGTGTGATAAAAGACACATTATTGCAGACGAATGCAGAATCTCTGGTGTGAGGAGGAGCCAGCGAGCTTTGGGAAGGACCATCTATGAAACAGTCAATAAGATGACGACCAGCTGGTCAGTAAAGGTCAGCTGGTTCGGCGACCAGAGGGAGCGGTGCAGGAATTTTCTTGAACTGGGTCAGGGAAGCTGAAATATGAAATTATAGGAGCACTTGGCTGAGTAACAGCTCATTGCTGCTCTTGGTTAGCTGAGACACTGTATGGCCAACAGAAGTGGAAGGAAATGGATGTTTGGTGACAGGTTACTAAATGATTACAGCTAAGGATGATTTTTCAGACTGATTTGTCAGCCACAATTGTCTATGGCACATAAACGTTTTTTCCTTTATTTCCTTTCATTTCTGCTCAGGTATATTACTCTGTTCGCATTTCAGAATGTTCTAATTAGAACACAATGCCTGTCATTTGAAATGATTTTTTAAATAAATGGTACTTATCAAAATCAAAGGTACTTTATTTAATACAGGGCCATCACAGCAATGAATGAGGTAATATGACTGACCAACACAATAATGATTTATTGCATTTCCAAATAGAAAAATTCTAAAATACTGTGTATACCTTATATCACTCCCTCTATCACACACACACACACACACACACACTCACAGACATTCGCACATTTATTTTATGGTTTATACTGTAAGTGTTTGTTTACCTGGAAGTTGGGTGAATTACTCATTTTGATCGCGGTGAGAAAAATACTGTTAAACAATAATCACTAACACTCAGGCTTTTAGACACAGCTGCATTATTCATTTTGTTGGCAAAAATTTTTCGGAAAAAATGTCTTTGTGTTTACAACCACATTTTCAAATACGATTCAAAAGCAATGAAACAGGTCAGCTAAAGATTTTAAGGTTTAAGCCTAAATGGTTTAAGTACTGAGAGTGTGTAGGGGGCAGCCTGAATGGTAATCCACAGCCACACAACTCTCCTTCGTCTCCAGCAGTGCCTGAGGAAAAATCATTTAAGGCACTTCTTTGTGGATGAAAAATATGGCCTCGCGTTATTTCATCCAGGAAAATCCTACAACATTCCCTCTCGTCAATAGAGGAATCCGGAGCCTGATTCATAATAAATTCAGAGTGAGTTGTATCATCAGAAATGTCCACCAAGCTTTCTGATGGTTTGAAACGCCATTTTACACGTACAGTCACACTGTATGAGTCCATTTTCAAATTCAGATTATCCCTTACATTCTTTTTATTAACATAAAAATTGTACCTCTTTTCCTCAAACATATCTTAGGTACATTAATAACACTTTTAAATAATAATTAGATCTCAACTGGATTAAATCATCGGAGAAAAACGGTTTGCTGAAAGATAAAGTAACCAATTCATGAAAAAAAACAAACTGGGGTAGGAAATTTCCATGAGCTCGTTCTTATGGCAAACAAATGGGACTTTAATTATAAAGGAAAGAAAGGACTGAATTAGGCAGCGTGACATAGAGAAACAAAGATTTAGATGGATTTGCTGGGACTGTCTTGACATTCAAGTAAAAAATTAAAATGTGGTTTTATAAACACTCAGAAAGGCGCTTACATTTGACTATACACAACAGGCCTGAAGCAGCGTAAATAAATATACAAAGAGCAATTTCACTTCTGAATTACTTTCATCCTCCTGAATAGTCTCATTGCTAGCAATCTGCACATTTACCCAGATGCTCTAGCATTCAAGCTCTGCACAAGGCATCGTGGGAAATAACCAAGATTTTCTTGTACCAAAAATATACATACCCCTATATATGCATACATACAGAATATACATAGACAAAATCCCGACATAATACAGATCTTTTTCATAACAAGAACACAATGAACAACGAGAGAGATATGTTGAATTTTTTTTCTTTGCTTACTCCCTGAAATGGTCTGTTCACAAGTTGTTTTCGGTTGCATGGCTATAGTCTGAAAATGACCTTATATAAGACCCTTTTCCCCTTTGTTAATATGTTTTTCAGCTCCCCAAACTCATTGTATGGAGCTGTGTTAACGGACACAGTCAAGAGCCCTTCTGTTTCCAATGGGCCGTATGAGAGAGAGAGTCAGCGTTGAGTGCACTTGGGGTCGGTCATCCATCACCGAACGACAATTATGCCACCGTCTATTATTAGAAGTCTTGGCTGCAGCAAACTTAGAGCACGGGCTTGTGGTGATGGCACTGTGGCGCAGTCCACTGGCAGCACGTTGATCTTCCCCGTGCCGAGCTTTTCGACCCCATCTTGTTTCACCTGGACAGAGAGTTGCCCCAGAGGATCTCCGATACCGATTTGTGTGATCGCCAGCCTGTCTGTTTCACTGTCAAATAGATCACGCATGCTTGACCAGACCTAGCAAAGGGAGAGTGTGAAACTGATGGATTTGCCTGTTGGCTGCAGCTTTTTTCAATCCTTCCCCACCAGACCATGTTTGTCACTGCTCCTCGCTACCTACATCACAGTCTAGGAAAAAGTAACAGTTTTCTTTTTACACAACTTATTATCGACGTTGCACCTGGAGAGCCTCTGGGTTTTCTCTCCTGGATGATAACAATTAGGGAAAATGATGATTCCAGTCACATGCCCTGCCACACTGCAGGCCATTCCTTTAACTAATGGGAATGATTAATAATGTTGTCAAACAGAATCATAGCACGGCCTTTTAATACAGGTAAAGTTAGTGCCAGTCATTTGCTTCTTGGCCTGGATGGACAGGGGTGCGTATGCAAATAGGTGATTTTACTAAGCACACTAAGGAACAAAGAAACCACTGGGCTCTGTGAAGAACGGGGGACAAGCCATATACAGACAAGGAGGCTAGGTAACTGACACAGGAACAGAGCAAATTGCAGGAATATTGACAGGTATCTTGCCTAGGATCAACAAACACTTAACATAGTACAAGGGCAAGATGCAGACTTACACTATATGGACAAAAGTACTGGGCCACCTGTATGTACAATATCTCATTCCAAAACCAAGGGTATAAATAAGAAGTTGGTCCTCCTTTGCCTCCACTCTTTGGGAAAGGCTTTACGCTGGATGTTTGAATATCATTGGTGGGATTTGCTGCCATTCAGCCATAACAGCATCAGTGAGGCTGGGTATTAATGTTGGGTCATCGGGTCCCTTTCTGTTTGTGTGGTCTATGACAGCACAACTGAACTCTTGTTGTTTATAGAAGTTTCCACATCACGATCACTCCACTTGCAGTTAACCAAGGCAGAAATTTGATACTGACTTGTCGGGAAGGTGGCATCTTGTGCTGGTGCCATGTTGAAAGTCACTAATCTCTTCAGCATGACCCATTCTGCCACCAGTGTTTGTTATTGGAGATTGCATGGCTGTGTGTTTAATGATACACCCGTCTCACTAATGAGTATGGCTTAATTACCCCAGTCCAAAAGTATGTGAATCCCCCCTTATTAACTGACATGCCAATAGTTTTGTCCATATAGTGGATACAGGGAGAACACAGGCGAAACACAGGAGGTATATCATCGTATGGTGCTGAACATTACTGGGCAGAAATTCTTTCACAGACAGGCGTTTGGAAGGGAAGACGGGTCTCGTCTCATTGATTCCAGACAGAGAGATATGTGCTCCTGGGCTCAATGAGGCCAGCTGGCAAGATGGCTGAGATAGAGCCTGTCTTGCCAGCTCAGCTCAACCTGCTCCATGTCAACACCCCATCATTCACATCCATCGAACAGATAGATTAATGTGGACCAGGCCTGCCAACAATCCACCTTACATAGATGCACAAAGGAAGGCTTTCGATCCTGGCCATGTCCAGCAGTGCATTTTGCATAATGTGCATTTTTCGCTGTACGCTTGGCTTTGCGTGAAATAAATGAGCACCACCCTCATAAGAATAGGGCCAGTCTTGGTCTTTTTATCGCTGATTCCAGAAGGATGTCTCAAAGTGCTTCTGAGCAACATTTCAGGAAAAAACAGCATCCACAAATCTTAAAAATTAAAACTTTTGAATTGTCAGCAGAGAAGGCACCATAAATATAGTGTCTGACTCTAAATTAGATACGATATGTCATGTTCGTGCCTGCAATGCTGCAATGCATATACAGTAACGACCTACCGGAATGTGAATTAGCAGTGGTGGGCACCTCGTCAATGTTTTGTCATACAGATCACACATTCTGACATCTGGGAGCAATATTGCCTATGACTACTTGGGCACTTCGGGCACATGTAAAAAAAAAAAAAAAAAAAAAAGAAAACATTTATTCACAGTGACACCTTTGCTGCAGTGATTCCTATTCTCAATTTAGGGTCGTCAAACCTCCTTTATATTCTGCACTGCTCACACCTTACTTTCACTTGAACTGAGTATGACTCTCCTGGCTGATGGGCTTCTGCAGTACAAGGACAGATTTGGGCTGCCGTTAGCTGTAATACCAGCCCAGCATTATCAGCGTAGCCAGTGTCTGTGGGACTGGGTGTGATGACCCCCCCCCCCCCAAGGAGGGCTCTCCCTTTAGTAACACAGGAGGTCAGGGATGGGCACACCCAGACAGGACAGGTGAGTGTCTTCATGTGACTCCCCCTCATCTTTCCTCACTGTTGAATGCCCTTGTCAAGCCTCACTCAACCTTTATGGAAGGTCTGCCTGTCTGTCCATCTCACCAAAGCACAGTGGAATAATTATTGTCATGTGAGTAACCCAAACCCTTGCACACGTGTTTCTTTCACTCTATACAATAATGAAAATAAGTACAAGAGCAAACAAAACATACTGATAAATAACTACACTGTGGCAAAGCACTTGGTATATACACAAACAAAAGTGTCAGTGAATTAGGATAATGCATGGCCACTGCACATTGCTGATTATGCAGACTTTTCATTGCAGTCGGTTAAGTACAGGCTGACATTGCATAATGGTGCCGCATGTTTCTCACCACAGGAAGTAATTATCGCTCAGCGATTCAACATTTCCCACGGGCGGCCCCTGCCCAAACCTGGGAGAAGGTGCAGCTGGACCCCTGAGAACCCCAACCCCCAGCACCAGACTTGGATGGCATTACAAAATGTTCCATTGCATTAGCAAGCTAGCGGGTTTCTTCACATTGTATGGTTGCTTTAGTTCACAAAATGTTAATGCTATGCCTGGAAACTGTACACAGTACACAGAAGTAAAGATTAAATTATGACACAGTTTTCCAATATAATAAGTCAATATACCCATTTAGTGGTGAAAAGCTCCTGAAAATCTTTCTTTATGAAGTAATGATCATGCCCAACATGCTTGTAATTTATACAGCTTTCATCAGCATGCCTTTAATTACAGATTATCAATCTGTTCACAGTCGTATGATCAACTGCACCATTAAAAATGTAAGAAGAAGCTCTGTCACATTAATGTTAAAAATGACTTCAATTTAACACTGCAGCCAAAAATAGAACTTAGTATTATTAAATATTCAATGAAGCAGTTGATCTATTAAGCAGATCTGTTGCATAGACAGCCATAGATATCGGGGTGTTTGATTCAATTGGCAGTGCCTATTTCAGAATTCACTTTTCAGCAAGCAGTCTTCCACAATTACTGAACTAATAATCACTGAGCTGAAAGCTGGTTTATGAAGAGAAACATAAAAACATTTGATTATTTTATATTTTAGACAACACAAATACATGTAAGGCTGTAGACACACTGTCCCTGTTGCCCCCCAGGGGGGAGGTAGTGAAGTTGGCTCCAGGGTGGTTGAATTCACATCCACATGTCGATCGGGACTCCACCTCGTGGAGGGGGAAACTACCTACATATCGACACCCTACTGGAGACCCCTCCTGCCCCTCACTTCCCCTACTCAGGAAGAAGGAGATGACCCACAGGACAGACCCCCACAGGGTGACCCATCCTGCTCTCCCTTCCCCTGACTCAAGACACACAAAACTCATATAGAATGCTTGCACAGTAATGGTAAAAGACAGCAGTATGTATACTCGTGTTTGGTCTCATTTGAATGGTCTCAGTGCGACTGGTACGATGGTCTCAGTTCAAAATCAGTCTGTTGTATCCTTTTAAAGATAAAAAACTGTAGAGAAATCCTGTCCTTGTCACAAGATCCAGTCCCCAGAAACATCAAAGACACAGGGCTACCCGTCGTTAAAGTCAGGGGGGCCTCCAAACTCAGAATTCGAATATCATTTGTCCTATGGTCATCTGACCAATGACTGGATCATTCAGATGATAACACAACACTTGGCCTGATATTTAAGGGAGCTAAACATTGGGGGGGGGGGGGGGGGGTGTCTTTCAATCTACCCACCCCC
>JAACJT020000002.1:4668422-4692797 GCA_009936485.2 Gymnarchus niloticus | reverse complement strand
ACCAGCCTCTGAGTTGAACCGGTAAGACAAACTGCAGTAGCCTCTGAGTCATAATAGTTACGCACGCTGAGGCCTGGCTAAACTATTTGGACATGTTACATCGGTCCCTGAACTGGGCGATCTAACAGGTTGTTTTGCAGACTATATGGTCAACCAGTTATACCAAACCTAGCGGCCCCTGAGCTGGATAGACTCAAACATGTTGAGCATGAGTCAAGTTCGTAGTTATCACCCAGTCCCTGGACCGTCTGCCTGGTTCCATATTGCACTGGGCTTTGCTCAACTGGCCAGGAGCAAAGTCCTGAATGATACCAACGCCCGGAGGCAAGAGTAACTGAGAGTAAGGCATGTCTTGATATTATCAGAACCAACCTACATTTATTAGAGATCAAGGCCACTGCATTATAAGTCAATAAGTAAATTATATGGAGTCAGATTCAAATACAGTCATTTTATATTTGGTTTAACTAAGGTTTTAAGCCCTTTCCAGACGCGCGAGGAAGGACCTACACGCATTTATACCTTCGGCTGTCCACTTGGATTCCGACGTTGGGCCAGGGGGCGGCTCACCCTTACATACATCAGGAATAAAAACAGTTTGTTTTAAGTATGTGCTATAATTTAAATACTATTATTAAATTTACTTATTTATTATATAATAATTACATTGTTTATTAATTTTAACAAATAATTATATTATTTATTAAGTGTGACCTTGTCCTGGATAAGCAATGATCTATTTATTAAATGTAGTTTTGCTTCCAAGAATTGCCCTTCCTCTGATACTATCCTATTTATTCTGGTAGTTTGGGACAGCAAGGGGGGATCAGGTGGAGAGAAACAGGGTGATTCAATATATTTTCAGAGATATACAGTTAAGCTCAACACAAAGAGCTGGGTTCACCGATGGAGAGAAGACAGTTAAGGAAATGCACCAGGCCTAAACAAGGAAAATGATCTGACTAGTGAAAATGATGGTCTAGGGATTGGCGTCTAAGTGCTGCCCTGATTACTGAGAAAGAAAGAAACAGAGCGCAGGAGTATAGTATACACACTTCTCTGAGGATGGGTTGAGGGTGAAATGCGTCAGTGGAACGAAGCCCCCGCAGCAGTTTACTTTTGCATTTGCAAGATATTTTTGGGCAATTCGCTGGAGTTTGTTGATGCAGTTGCATTTCAGTAGGCTTTCAGGAACATGAGAAAGGTAGATCCTCAGCTTGTGAGTCATCGTCTTCTTGATCTCATCCATCCATCCGTCCATGCATCCATCCATCACTCACTTCCAGTGGCAGTACTTCACCATTCATAGCTTTTCCCTTGCTCTTGTAAGTTGTATGCTGTTGTTGTAGACTTAAAACCTTGTGGCTGCAGTAAACATTATCTGTCTTCCTACGGTATATTTGCATGTGAGCTACTAAAATATTAATGGCAGTCTAATAAGGGTGTCTTACGTTTGTGTCTTAAGAACAGCTCAGTTTAGAATTAACATTCCGTCCTAAGCATCTGCTGCTTCTATATTTGTCTTCATCATCAACTACTGCTTTGCATAAAACAATATAATGTTTTCCAGTATCCAATAAAATGAATGTTACAAATATGAACAATAACATAATTGTACAATTGCTTATACAGTTGCATAAACTTCTGTCTTGCTGGTCATCATAAAAAATTTGCTTAATTGTGCATACATTTCTCTCCTTATTAAAAGGCATCTCACCACAAAAGGACTACCTCTCCCTGGATCAGAATCTCTATATTATGCCCACTGTATAATGCATGCTGTGTTTTATATACAGTATACATATATATATATTTTTTTTTGAATAGACTATGAAATTGCTTACGGTGTTTCAGAAATAGCATTGCTGGATTCTCCAAAAACAGAACTGAACAGAATCAATGTAAATTGTCTGGACATTCTGCCCATCCGTTGTGAAATAGATTCTTCATTTGTGCTTGATTCTTCATTGATTATCATGGATTTTGTTTGTTTCTGTATCTAGTGATGGACCAGGCTGGTGAGACTGTTATTGTTATTTGAGGTGTCAGATTTGTTCCTGTCCAGTTTGTTCTATTCCCTTTGACACTTGATTTGACTTGATGCTCAAAGTTTCATGTTCTTGTGATGCCTTTGTAATGAATTAATTGCATAATTCTCTCACTCCTGCTTTCATACACATCACGGTCACTAGGTTGGTATTATTATCATTATTAATAATTGTAATATAGCTCTGTTATGGTGCATGTTAGTCTTTTATTGCAACTTTGTTCAATACCACTGAACAGATTCTCTGCTGTATTAGGTGCTGTCAAATTTACAATGACATTATTTGAATAGCTATACACCGATCAGTCACAACATTAGCACCGCCCCCTTGTAGAACAATTGGCTCTTCCCCACAGCCAGGTAGTGCACCAAAAAAGGTACAAATGAGAAAGGCGATTATAAAATACAAGCTAACCAAAAGCAGGTCTATTGATCACTCCAGGTCACTTGTCCATCCTGGCAAACCAGATCCACCCCTTCATGATGAGCATCTACCCCGATGGCACTGGTTGGTTCTAGCAGGATGAATCCCCTTGCCATGTCGTTAGGAGTGTTTGCGATTTTGGATCCACTCATCCTGAAGTAAACATCAGTTATGCCTTTTATCAAGAAAAGGAAAGAAGACTTTCTGGGCTAAGTGGAATAAAAACTAGGCTCTGTAGTGTAAATGTAATTACTTTTTGTTTGTTGTGGATCAAGACAGAAACCATCTGTTGTGACGAGTAAACATCTCATTGGGATTCAATGAGGATAAATTAGCAGCACGAGATTTTGTGTGTGTGTAAACTGCGGCTGACATTATCTTCACATCGTGCATGTCTTCAGGCTGTGGGCTTATCCTGGAGTGTAGCTCTGATGGTGGCAAGCAGATGCTTGGCAGATGTGGCCGTGGGTTACAGAATGGCCTTGATGTCAGGTCTGCATTCGTCAGAACTTCTACTTGTTAATAGCATGGCCACATTTCGTGGAGCACAGGTGCTGACCTTCAGGAACCGTGAAGTTAAAGGCCTTAGGAATTTAGACCTTCATAGCCCATGAGAAGGGATGTGAGAACTGGTGACTTTGTTTGACAGTATCTGTGCCACTACATGCTGCATGCAGAGAATTCATGACACATTTAAAAGAGAAGAATAATTCTAGAGAAACAGGGAAATGAAATCTCAAGAAATGCCTCAGGGTTGACTTCATAATTACAGAGCTGTGCGTATAGCTAGGTGCCCGTCTTCCTTGCTACTCAGTGGTCACACTGGGGTTTGGTGATGTCATTAATGTCCGGGGATGAAAGAGCAGTGAACCCCGGATGCTTCCGTTCTTGTCTACTTGATAAGCTGCCCAATTTCCTCCCTGAGATGTCAGCTTGGAGATCTGACCGCACCGCAATGGGATCGAGCCGACAGAACCCGCCGACTGGTAAAGATCGGATATCACGTGTCCCAGAGTGACAGGCTGATTGCACCATTTGACTGCTACAGGATCACAGTGGCCGATCGCATGCAAGCAGATAAGAGACAGAAGTGCCACATGACCGTGTTTTCATCTTCATCACATAACCATTCCTCTGTCTTCATCGTGCTGATTTACGAGGCTTCCACTAGACTATAACTGCTTCATTCAAAAGTTCAAACAAATACCTTTTTCAACATCGGATGGGAAAATGTTGCATCTTCATATTCATTTTACAGAAACAAACAGAGGCTTGAAATTAATGATGGTGAGTAAGGTGAGGAACTACAATTATACAGAAAAAGAGCACTTATCAACAGTTTTAAGGAAAACCTTTCAATAGTCAATTGAAATAATATACACATTAATGTACAATAATGAGATGATAAAACTGCCCAAAAAGAAAGAATGAAAATGTAGTTTCTGACTGTACAAGAAACACAAGCATGCTAATCTTAACTATGCTAATTATTAGTTAACAGGCTTTAGAGTCATGTATTTCGCTGCAGATCCGGCAGTCAGCTCAACAAGTCTGAGAGACAAGTGACCTTATCCACTTTCATTTGGAATGAAAGAAAAAAGGATGACTATCTAGCTAGACAAAACTGATCACAATTAGAGTATCAAATAATTAGACCACGGTAGCCTTCATTAAAAGTTGAATTGAAGCTCAGCTTTGATCTGGCTCTAGGCTATTATCTATTTATTAATATTTAGGGACAGATGAGGGGGTGGCAAAGTTTCGACACAAGGTCACCAGCACACTTGGCATAGCAATTCATGAAATAAGTTTAATCAAAGAGCTCCATCAGACCTCTGACATGGAAGAAATGACTTTGGAAAAGATTGCTGCTGAAGGTCTAATCTTTGGACAGAACATTCCTTGGACACAGGATTATAACCCACCCAGTTGTGCTATGAGCTCCCTAACTTGACACTGTGTGGTGCAAATACTAAACAGTGCTGGATTAAACAGTGCTGGATTAAACAGTGCTGGATTAAACAGCGCTGGATTAAACAGCGCTGGATTAAACAGTGTTGGACTAAACAGCGCTGGACTAAACAGCGCTGGACTAAACAGCGCTGGACTAAACAGCGCTGGACTAAACTAAAACAGCTTCTGTATAATCAACGCTGAATTTATGGCTAGTCTACTTGAGTGCAATGGTGAGTCACTAAAACAATTTAAGTACTAATAAACCACCCACTTAATAATTCCACATAGCTGCATAAATCTAAGTTTATGTGCTTTTCCAAATATTCAAGCTAAGCACTTTTTCCCCACTGCAAGTTTAAAGTGTTATTGGCAGAAGTTTGAGTAGAAAGTCATTATAGGTTTTACTCCATATTCTCCTGATAATAAGTCTGGGAAGTGGCAAGGGGTCACTGCCAGGGCCAGGAGGGTTAGTGCATATCTCACCACTTGGCATCCATCAAGCTAGGCTTATTCTGTGGAAGAGCAGGAACAACAGGGTGGAGTTTCGACTGACAGATAATCAGAAAGATGGGGAAGCAGCTGGTTCCAAGCCAAGTGGCTATTTTTAGACTCCAACTTGCTAATTTTCCATTCAGGCAGCTGTCTGGACAGAGAACCTCAGTTCAGGAAATGCACCAAGTATTACGTTAACATCGATACCCAGCACAGATGAACTTCCGGCAGCTTGGCGACCGTATCAATTAAACACTTGGGAAGATTAAGCCTGAAAGTTCAAGACAAACTCTGGCATAGAGCACGCTGTGTAAGAAAACAAACAAAACCGGGTGCATTTTCATTGCGCTTTTGTAAACAGGAAACAAACACGACCGTTTCAGCAGGAGACCAAAAGCATTGCTCAGTTGTAAATCATTACTGATAAAAGAGTTGGACAAAAAAAGAAACCTATTTATACCGTGATATTTTAGCAGACTATGAAAAAGACATTTTGAAATTATTGTGGTGATTTGTCATCAGTCTTATTATGCTTTGAACTCTTTGGAAAGAACTGGTGATTACACATCGACATCCACGAGAGACCTACTTTTTTGATTAATACCAAAATGACTCAACCATTCAGTAAGTAAAAAACAGTTGATAATGCATAAAAACGGCCCTCCCTTTCATGTGCTGCTTCACCCTAAGCGGCAGGAGGGGCAGCTCTTGTTGTTGAAAATGAAAAAACGGCTGCTCTGCTTTCCCCGTGCTTGACGGTAGTCAGGCTGGACCAGCTGATGAGTCTTCACTGAGACCGGCCACTGTGATCCTGTAGAAGTCTAACAGTAAAATTCTCATCTGTGCATCACCAGTCATCTGCCCCCCCCCCAGTTCTCTATCCTATCGCCTTAAGAAGTCAATCATTATAATTATTAACACTTGAAAAAGTAACACTACAAATCAATACACATTGTTGATCAATTCCGGTCCTTTATTTCAAGCCTGTATATGAAGTCAGACAAAATGTACAGCTTAAGTATAATCAGCTGATTTTGTACACTCAGAACATAAAATTAAAAATTGTTGAAGAGATCACAAACCATATGGCTGATATTCACAGATTTGCTTTTTTCTGCAGTAAGAATGCTGTTGTTATACAAGGTGGTAGAAGAAGACAGCAGAGGAATACACGACTACCCCAACATTATGGACCCCATAAAAACAGAAATACCTGAAGTTAAACACAGAGGATAGGTTCCCTTTCAGCCAAGTAATAATCACACCTTTTTAGCACCAGTAAAAATGCATGGCTGCAGTAAACATTTTGTTGTTATTTCACTTCATTTCCTCATTTCAACAATCAGACCTTACAACGCTGACAATAACACTCATCAGTCTGATACTTAATACAACTATCCATGTTGAGCAATTGTCCTGGACAGTGGTAAACAAACAGATTAATATGATTGTCACACGCCACTCTTTCATTTCCCCCAAGGTGGAGTTTAATAAGCACTGTGGTAGACAGTGAGAGACACATATCTAATTCCCTGTAGAAGGCCACACGCCGTGCTGTCATCGCTGATCGCTATCAGGCTGTGTCACCTACATTCACAGTGAGCGTCAGAAGTGTCACATGGCTGGAGTGCTCATGTGACACCATGTAAGAACAGGGGTGCCTGTGATGTCCATACTGACCTCTCAAACGCTCAGGGTCAGTGGCATCAGAAACACAACTGGCAGATAAACAGCTTGAAAAGTTACTTTGATGTAACAGACATCCGTCAATAAAGAACGACAGATGGGAGCCCTGTGGCAGTTGACCACTAACCAGCAGTCAGCATCAAATTAGGTAACGCTGGACACTAACAGGGAGTAAAATGAGCTCAGCCTGAGTACGGCCATTTGCCTGCAGAAATGGCAATGTGTACATCACAAACAAGGTCTATACAGTCTTGGATTAAACTGGTGGCTTTATGCAAGTGGTTATACATTCAGGTCAGTACTGTATCCTTGACACCAGCCAGTGGAAGAGAGAGAGAAAAAAACTTTCTCAATTAAAACATATCTCCATACAGGAAAAAAGTTACATTGCACAGACCTGAGTGATTCAAATGAAATTCTTAATGACGGTTCCAGGAAAATGAAATGTAATGCTAATTTTCCTGAAAAACAGGACTTCACCTACGCTGACCTTCCAGTCTTATCAAGTGCAACATGGCATTTTAATACCGAATAGCAATATACATAATATTTTAGCATATACAGTACTGTGTGAAAGTCTTAAGCAGGCAAAGAAAACGTTTAAGGCCATTTATTTGGATAGCGCCTATATATTTGCTCAGAAAAAAATGTAGTTAACTTTAGGACATATACAGATAAGAAGTTTAAAATAAAAAGCAACAAGAATTTCTTCTGTTCTCCAAAATGTTAGTGATATGTGCTTGGATGGCTAAAACAACACAGCTATGGTTCTCAAAACTATTCCCATGGTCATGCCACTAATTCCAAGGATTCATTAAACTTCACTACCAGCTCCCTTGACTAGTGAACTTAGTTAATTCACTTTATGAGGTGTTGATTAACCAAAATAGATGCACTCACAATTGAGTTCAGCCAATACATAGGTATTTTGGATGGTACCTAAATTCTGGGGTGACTTGAGATGTTTTGAAATATGTAAATGAACACACCTTGACATAGTCATAGTTTTAAACCAACATAATACTTTTTCCCTGACTAAGACTTTTGGACAGTACTGTACCTTTCTGTACTTGAAAAATTTGGACATTTTTATGAAACAGAATATACTATGCTATGTGGATCTTACGTCACACTGTAGCTACTGCAAGCATCTAAATTATAAACTATTCAGGTTATACACACACCGTGCAGATAAGGTGAAATTAAGTTATGATAGGCATCTAGATAATGCTATTTATTCAAAGGAGGAGCACAGATTTCACTTCCAAAACAGAGCATCTATCTCTTTATACTTTTCATGTTCTAAATCTTTGGCTACGCATGCAGTAGATACCCCCAAATTTGATAGTGAACAAATGGTGGCCATTATTCATTACTTTACCGTGAACATCGGTATTTATTTTCAGCTTTGCATTATTCACATATATGAAAGTACCTGGTCTACAGTTTTATGGGATTCTGGCAATGTAGTGAAAAAGGAATTTGTTCAGTGGAATTTTCCTTCCTTAACTATAATTTCTTGAGCAAGAAGAAAATAGTTGAGGATTACGTGAACTAGCTTTTTAAGTTGTATGGTTTATTTTTCACCTATATAATAAAAAAGTCCTTTTATTTGGTTAAAATTAGATAAAATGCGTTATCAAATACGCATTTCATGAAGCACACATCTTCCTCTGTTATCCACAGCTATACAGCACAGCATCCATGGGTGAACACTGAGCATTCACTAAATCATTTATCAAACATGGTTCCTGTAGCACAAACAGGAACGACTCCAGATCTAGACAGATGACTGACATTGGAGCTCAGCATATTTGAAGACTGAAATGAGCCATTATTCTGAAGACATCCTCTTCTGGAAAAAGGTGGAAGCATTCAGGAACAGGGACGCCCAAATTTTTGCTCCAGGATGGTTTCCATGATGTGCACACTCTTGGATTTCAAGAAAGAAAATGACATTAGTGCCAAAATCGAGAGAGAACAGCATTACTTAGACTGGGGGGTTTCAAGTCCCCCTAGCAGGCCAGAGTCACATATAAAGGCGAAGGACAAGGGCATACGAGGCTGATTGCTTTTGCAGTTTTCCAGTATGCCAGCTCACTTCGAGAATTTAACACTTAAGGCAAAACAGGCTAATGGGCCCACTGTGTGTGATATGCAGCCAAAAACCAATCATGTCCACAGACCAGCAAGAGACTGAAGATAAGGACCCAATGAAACTGAGAAATAATCCCAAGTCCATGACAGTTCTCACCATGACTACTTTAATGGCTGTCCAGTTGTGCAGAAATGATCATAATGCAAGATAACTAGCCATATGTTTCTATTAGTACAGCTCCTAGGCAATTTTCAACCTGTTTTCATGCACAATTACAATGAATGTTTTGCGTTCCTCAACAACACTTAAAAAATAATGGACATTTTTTTTTTTTTTTTATCGTTTTGTAACTTCTAGTTATTCCTCTAGCTCACAGGTTAATCGTAGCTACTGCAAATCTGCTGAGATCACTGTGTGTCAGGAGACCTGTCGGGTTCCTGAAAAAGCACCAAGACAGCAATGCAAGCCCGTAGCCGACTCATCCGTCATGTTAGTGCTGGAGATGCAATTCCAACTGCAGACTAGATTCACTAGATTCTCCACTGGGTCAAAGGCACCGCCTCCAGAGTAAACAAACTGACATCATGCCAGGCTCATTTGATTGACTTTTCTGTACACTGAGCCAATACCAGCCCATACCTCTGGAAAATGGAATTCAGCAGCTGACATGTATTGTTGCTTCTTCATAGCACTTACTTATAAAGTCTGCTAGCTACTGAAAACAAACCTTTATTGAAAGGGCAAGCTTAGTTCATATAGTTTTTCCCCATATTTTGGCTGTTTAAAGCAATCATTTCAAATCATTTAAAGCAGCTAAATGTCCTGATGCAATTAATCCACAATTTCTCCAGTATTTTAGATTTTATTTAGAATTTAGCATTTCACAGGAAACCATTCGATTTGGTCACTCACGATGTATCTGACTGCTTTAACCTCGTAAGCTGATATGAAGGAAGTCGATGCGGTCACGCACTCTGTTTTTGGAGTTTGATCCCAAGTTGAAAGGGAGAATGTCAGACTTTACCATTCCATCCACCACAGCATCTCCGTCCAAAGAACCCAGTTAACTAGACTGAACTGTTTGTGTTTCCTTTGTGCGAGGACAACTCATTGGCTCCAGATTACATTTCTATAGTTTCATCAATAAAAACAGACTCAAGAACAAGTTATTAATTGGGCACCATAATCTATAAGAAGCAAGTTAAAATCAGTACTTATATCATGCCCATTGACCTTCAGTTACCCAGAATTCAGTATTTTACATACTGAATAAACCAAAATAACAGATGAATTTTTTTTTTTTTAATGCTTTGGGCAATTTCCCTAAACATAGGGCCACCAGACAGGTTTATCTTTCAAGAATTCAGGTGTGAACGATTAGAACGTGACCAGCAAAGCCACATTAATTTGGACAGGTTACGGAAATCTCATCTAGTTTGAACAACACTGTAGGGTGGAGCCACTTCTGTCAGCAAGGATCCTATGGGTTTCCCAGAATCCTCCACTGCGGCTCGAGGAGACAAGGCCAGTCGGCTAAAACCTCACTCCACTGAAGTCGCCTGCGGATGCAAGCAGTCTGCATTTGGCTCATTTTTCAATTGATTAAATCCCATTACTTGCAAACGGACTCATGACTTTCAAACCGGTCCTCTCTTCACGTTAACCGTAGGTCCTGTCCTGTTCCAGAAGCCCGACTGAGCAAACTCGTGACCGTCTCAGCTTGCCTCTTAAGAACGGTCACTGTGAGCTCACAGACGTTAAGATCCCTTAACGTAGGGAATGACAACTGAGGAAAACCAGCTTAACAGAGTCCCTTTATTCTACAAACTGCAACATTACCACACCCAAATGAAAGATTACAGACTGGTTTTTCACAAGGTGGGGGATAAGGAGGGAAAGCCAGGTGATTTCAATTGTTCATATCAATAGCACCCGTGTCTCATAGAGCGGCATGTTCCCACAAATTGAAGCCACACACCCTGTGATTATTTTATTTCATGCCTGCCTCAACTGTATGCATCTCCTCTGGTGTGTCTGTTTGTAATATGCCAACCCAGCCTAACATATCGTCATGCTATAGGAAGATAAGCTCCTTTTATCCTGACTGGAGGCATTCTCACTGATTCGGAGTTCCTAAACAAAAGGAACTAATTAACTGATGATGCGGGGTTAACTGCAGCTATTAGCCAGTGGTAGTGACAAAACAAGAAGCAGTTAAGGGACCACACTGTGGTATACCTAGTCTTATTTCTTGAAGTAAAACTGCTCCTCAGCATCTCCACAAGTGCTAAGTTATTTCAATCAAACTTGGATTAGATTTCCACTGAATGCAAAATCATGTTCGTGGCATTTAGAGCTGCATTAATTCAGCACACTAATCAATTCAAAGCTGGGGCTTCAAGGCTGTTTCACATCAACCAGACTCTCAGTAAGGTGTAATGTGTGTAAGCCGAAGGCCTTCACCCTCTGGTAGCCAAACGGTGCCTCAGCTGAATCCAGCTCTGACTCATGTGCTTCCAGCACCTTCTGGAGGTAGGCAGCACAAGGCTGGGTTGTACTATAACAACACCCAAGAAGGAGCAGTCGACACCCTAACGCATTCAACATGGCAGGTGAGATTACGCCCTTTGCCAAAGAAAAAACAACAGACTGCAGCGACTAATTTCATTGATTTTATCAGAATGGCCATTAATCCCAGTAAACCAAATAGGGCTTAAGTGGGCAGGTTGGACATATCTAATTACCACAGTAAAGATTCAGTACTGCCTTTGAACATGAGGATAATGTAAGCCAATCTTGTGGCTCCTTTAAGTCAAACACAACATGGATAAATAAGAGCAACTAATTTGACTTGATTCTCTCAGCCTTAATACTTAGCATGCTAAAGACTCAAAAACTGCAAACATTTAGTCAGGAGCAAGCAAGCTAATGCTGTAAAGCAGTGGCAGCTGGCGGTCTTTCAAACGGGAAGCTCCTTTTAGACCTACATCATAAAATTAAATATTTACAGTAAGATATGTACAAATGAAAACAGTGAGCTACATTGCTAGCAAATTAGACTACAAGCAGCAGCTTGTCTGACGAAGTCACTCGCCAAAATTCCGCATGGGACCACTGTCAATCAAAAAGAGGTCCCGCCCCCTGACATTTCCTCCAATCATCATGCAGCAGCCCAGCGTCCTGGCCAGCCCACTGCCCCATTTAATCCCAGAGAAGCTGAGCTTCCCTGGAAATGACGTTTTTAAGCATTTGTCCAGTAAACATCTAGCTTTGCTCCACTGAAAACACAGCATATTCTGAAGTGCCTTTGAAGTGCAGTGAAGCTGCCACAGGAATGTATGAGAAAAAAATCACGCTAGACAACCTGCAAGAAATTATGGCTGATTTTGAATGAACTAGCTATGAAGTTGAACACTTTCTAGCATGCTCTTTGTAACAGCAATGGAAACAGAACAGTACATTTTTGACAATTTTTTGTGGCATTTTAGAGGAGGCAGAGCTTCCCTTGTAGTCTTAGATCAGTCGCCTCTGTTGTAAAGTGAGGGAATTACAATTACCCACAATATGATAAGCTGAATTACTGCAAAACAAATAGCCAAAAATACGAGACAAAAAAGACATGCATTGGCTACGTTTTAAATAAAATCAATAATCTTATATAGAAATGCCTTTACATCCTAATCTGTAGGTTGAAAAATATCTTGTAGCATAATTGGATTGAGGGAAAAAACAAAAACAAAAAAAGCAATATGGAAAAACAAAGGTTTTGTGTGTAAATATGGTCAGAAATGATCCTGTGGATGATGGACATGGATGAAGGGACCAGACATTAACATAACCTTCCGAGCCAACGACACCCAAAATGCAAAGCCTCCTTGACCTGCTGAGTAGCTCGGAATGGAGATGCGCAGTGCACTAAATAGCTGTTTAATGGTGCTAATTGTGGTTGTGCTACATGAGGCGAATGAAGCTCTGATTTAATTACACAGATTAGGACCAATCTGTGTCAATGATGAATTTTCAAACTGCCTTAAAATGTTCAGTCTATTATAATAACTGTCAAAACTCTGTCAAACATAGCCAGTTATTCCATAACCATGAAAGCAGGCAGCACCTATTAGGAAATATTCAGTTAAACCAAAATTTGTGAATAAATACACGTGCTAGGCTGCCTATATTAAGCAAAAACTAAATGAACAGAAAGTGGACTGATGTTGTGTTAACCATTAGGAAGGTCACATGGTAAGCCACTTGAGATCATTTATTCCCACCTGGATTCCAAGGATGGCAAGAAATTTCTTTGGCAAATAACAGCAAGTACATTTGAACTTTACACTTACTTACCAGATGCTTCTGCCCAGAGCGACATACTGACTGTGACCTGTGAACAGTCGGACGCCTGACTAACAGCTCCAAGGTCAAATCTTACCTTCTTCACCCCTTTGCTGAAAAAAGACTTGGCGAAGTGTTCAAAAAGCTTGTTAAGTCTTCCCACACCCGTGACAGCAACATTTCCTTTCTGGAAGAACTCTGTCCTGTAAAACAAGCACAAATCAAATCTGGCTATAAAGACATGTCAATGAAAGAATAAACTTGTGTCTGAATGAAAAAATGTTGCTATAAAACCAGTGTGCCCAGAAACTAGACAGAACTCAGCACTGTGCTAGAAATCAGATTTCCCTACATAAACAAATACACCAAATTCGTCTGCGGAGCACTGCAGACTGGAAATGAAGCTTTGTACCAATACAATAGAACTCAGCTTGTGGCTGAAGGGCTAATATTTCTGGAGAGCCCTACGGAGAGACATCCCCCCTGACCAATGTCGGACTCAGGGGTGTCGTAATGCCTCTGAAAGCCTTACAGCCTGTCTGAGGCCGTCTCTGCAGTGGCAATGTATCAACTTGAGCAGCTTCGCCTCAATACCGGCTCACGGTGATCCTCACGGGAAAGTGGAGAGAGGACGGCCTCTCCATGAGCATGAGCCGTCCAAAGCAGAGAAGGCCACAGTCAAAGCCACGCACGGCTTCCGTCTCAGGAATGACGGCCGTCTCTGGCGTGATTTCAGGATAGATTCATAGCAGAGGAAACAGCCGGACATCCCTGCTTCTCATTTTCCTTTACAACAATTTAAGCTCCTGCATTCAGAAGACCCAGACCTTTCGCTTTAAAATCACACTGTCGGTTGCAGCAGCACTGCGGTGTAAGGCTGCAACAAGCAGACCCAAGCCTGGGGAAGGACAGCCTCTCTTCAGATCCCACCATTTTACTGGCTCCGTTCCATCTGCCGCCATGTCGGCGCCTTTACACATTGGTGTTGTCAGTCGCCATTTTTATGGGCCTCCACCTTCTGGGACAGATAGCTACATCTAACTGGCTACCAGACGACGGGCAGCACGAAGGACCCGGATGGCATCTGGATCACAACTTGCAGAAGCAGCTGGTTAAAATAAGGCCACCTTCACAGCCTCTTTTCTTATTAGCATAAAAATCTTCAATTACATAATGCAAATGCTAAAGACACTCTCTACCTCCCACCAGCATTGTTTTCCTGGGTTTGTTTCAGTTTTGTCAATCTGCTGTTAAGTTCTGATATTTACAGTAAATTTTCCAATAAGATCACAAATCTGCTTTAATATCAATGACCTTATCTGTTATAATATTTGCAGTAAAGTAGCAATACAAACACTCAAAGTGAACTCATACCCAGCAATCAAAATTTATGCACAAAGCAGCATCAGTATAGTGTAATAAATGTAAATACCTAAATATTGCCACCTCCTGGCCAGTTCTCCAGATGAACACTTCATTACAGTTGAAAAAGACTGCCATCCTCCCAAAAGGTTATGGTAATTGGAGACTGATGGTAATATTAAGATTACAAAACCGAAACATCAAGCCAGCCGGACTCTCTGCCCTGGTTTAGCTTCCCGGCGAGAAGAGCTGAGTATCAGCAGTAGGGGCTCACACATACACTAGACCACTCAAAGCAGGACAGAGACTCTGAAAACCGGATCAAGAATGCAGGGAACGTGCGACTGCTTACAACAGGTGAGATATTGTGGCAGTTAATCAAAGGTATGCAGTCTTAGCCAGGATTTTGCAGTATAAACTAAGTGGTCTTAGAGTCAACTGAACACAGGTAGAAAAACTCAAACCTTGAACAAGTTATTGTTTTAACTTAAATCCTAGACTCACCACATAGTAGAAATACAAAATCCAGTCAAATAAAACACCGTATACACTTGTAACATGTGGAAAATACAGGCAGCATGACATCATCATTAACACTATGACTAGTTTTCACGTGTTAGATGTTCGACAATAAAGTGCCATTTGAAAACCACCTGTTATAATGTCTGGGTTCCGATCAGAAATGCCGTTATTGGATACCTCTGACATTTCAATAGAGCACTAAAGATTCTCGACGTATTTCGCCTTAAAATGCCAACTCCGACCAGCGTGAAATTTATGAACGGCAAAAAAAGTCAAAATAACTTCGTTTACAATTAATGAAGTTCAAAGCCCTGAGGAGCAAAATAAATAAATAAATAAATAAATAGAAATCAATGAGTAAAGCTGATTATATTGCTGCGCATGACCGATTCAAGAAAGACATGAACAATATCACACAGCATTTCATTTTTCTCCATGACAACCATGTTAGTTGCACTGCATGATGAGTGCAACGCCCAGACGGATGCATTCAAATGTAGGCGTAGAAGTCATTACTGTGCGGTGCCTGTACCAGTTGGGGTTTGCTGGGCTTTCCTTGAACACGGACACCTCCTGCAAGGTGGCGTACTGGGTCCAGGTCAGGCATCGGCTTCTGATGTTCATGGTCCTCTGCTTCAGGTCCAGCCAGGACTCCTCCTCCAGGTAGATATTGTCCACATTCATTACATTCACCTGCAGGGAAACCGCACACCATGGTTATTGAGGGTCAGTCATGAAGGACATTAAACATCAGTGGTACAGTGTGAGGGAACTGCAAAATGCCACTCTTGAGTGACCTGCTTTCAAAGCCTTTAAAACACTGGACAGCTATGCTGGAGGGCAGGGTTCCTGCAAAATTATGCTTTGCATATAGAGCTAACCAACATCTTAGTACAAACATGCACCTACCACATATCGTCTCATTAAGCTGTCTATTCCTTTAAAAAATTATGTTTCCAAATAATGACCACTGCTCTTTGACCTCCCTGCATTCTTAATACTCCAGAATGAAAGTCTGTAAAATGATAAAAATGTGATTTTCAGAAAATGTGAGAGTCTGGAAACTCATGGCACCTTTCTCAGGATCCTGGGCAGCACGTTGTTGCAGACTGCTACCCTCTTCCTGTACACAACCCCAGATACATGATCTATAAAGAAAACCACTCAGTCGTTTGTCATTTATATATTTTGCTACTTGACAACAGGAGCTCATGACAGTTGTGACAGCACAAACTGCTATATATCAACATGTCTCAGGTTTAATATGCTCAATGGTAAGAACCTCTGCTGCAATATTGCAGTTAGATTTTGCACATTAACTATAAAAGAGTACATTGATTACAGTACGTTGACTTCATTTATTCCCTCTAGTTGACATGTGCCATAAAGCCAAACCCAAGTGAATGCAGTCTTCCTTTTGATGTACACTTAGTCTAGAAGATGAGGCAGGCAGATGCCCATACCTTTCTTCTCCTCCAGGGTTTCGATGCCTCTCACGTGTTCCTCGAGAGGCGTCGGGTACTGCAAGGCAAAGGGAAACCGCAGAAATCACAGCAAGCCAAGACACTACATGGGCAGCGTCCCTTACAGGCTGCTTTCTGACTTGCGGGAGATAAAAGTTTAATGCTTCCTTAAAAATTTAAATGGATGTCTTCAACTTTCTGTCTATAGCAAAAAAGTGGATGAATAATTCATTTCTGGAGCTGTTAGAAAAGCCATCCCTGCTTTGAACTGTGTCATAAGGTTTTCTGATTTTACACTACTAACAAGGGAAGTTTGACTTTTAAATGAATGAAAACAGGACCAAACAATGACAGCCACTGATTTCGCAAACGTAGGTGTGTCATTTCCGCGAGGGATTATTAGGATTGATTAAACTGGTCGTTTGATTTCTTGGGAAGTTAGTAAAATATGTTAGCATGTCTCTGCATGGATGGTGGTATCTCTTCATTTAAAAGCCCAGTGGGTGCTAAGTAATCCATACCGAGTATATTCCATCCCCATTAGCACGGTTCCTACTCACTCATACCCAAAATGAGTTACTGCTTAGTTTACTTTGCAATTGCATTGAAGTATAGGGCCATTGAGGTATAGGCTTGACCTGTAATAATAAACGGCAGCGTTCGAGGATCAAGGTGAGGAAAACTGAACCTGCCAAGTGGGCGTTTTCTCATCATTGCATGAACGTGTAATTAAAACATGTTTAAGAGCAGGCCTGCAGACCCCCGAAAGGTGAAACCCAGCCCAAAACTGTGGAAAATGACATCTTTCACACTTGATCCTTCCATAGCTCCAGATGCAATCTGAATTTGACTGCTGTGGGAACGAGTTGTGTTACTTTTTACAAGCAAACAGCATGTCTGACCTTGTTCCTGTCCGAAAGCACGTTGGGAATGCTGGATGGGAGTATCGTTCTAAACTTTTAGCAAACAGCTTCCAAGTCGTATCATTTCAAGTACTTAAGGAATGCACCAGCCCACTTGGCCAAGGGAATGCGTTTCAGACGGAGTCCTGGCATACCCAAGTCCTGAGAGTGGCATGCTCCATATACAACGGACTCCTTTTAGTTCACTCTGATCTCGGTGCAGATACAAAAAAAAAGGGAAGTAGACATGCACAAAGTCCCATGAGGTACCCAGCAGGCATTGTGCACAACCCGTATAACTGATCTGAGGGTGTCCTGTTATCAGGAGAGCAGTGACCGGCTGCACGAGGTTAATGGGCCGGAGGTGAATGTGTGTGTGTGACGTGCAACCGCAAACAACAACATCATCATCATCATCATCATCATCCGAGTCTTTAAAAGCACCAAAGTATATTAATAACATCTTTAAAGTTTCATAGCCTAGAGTTTCCACAGAATAAGGCCTCATTAGGTCAAATACCTTTCAATTTCAAACATGATGTGCGTAATATCTGATTTTAAAAAACCATCAAACGGTTGCACGTATATATGCCACAATACTATAGTTCGTTAAATATTAAACATGTATAGCACATTACCTTGTTCAAATGCATATCTACCACGCGCTCAAATGGATATTTGTACATTTTCCTTATTTCGATCGTAATAACCATTTTTGCATATTAACAGTCGGAAGAAACAGCAGGAAAGCACTGAAATATAGGTAGAAATGCGTAATTCCGAAAGTATTAACTTTGTAAGGTGAAGTCGACACTTTAGGAACACGCCAGAAGTTCTCCGGTAATCTCGCGATATCTGACCATACGGACAAGATCTCGTAGGCTAGCTTTTATGTTACAGTCAGGCTATGCTATCAATAAGAGTATGTCGAAATAATAGGCAAAACCAAGCCTGGCTCCTCAGAGCATTTCCACACACAACACGCCCGCACTTCTTAAAGCCACCTCCAGAAATTATTAAAGAGTTCGTGTTGCCTTTCAAACACTGCGCGTTTAGAAAGCGAAGCGCGGTATAATTCAGCTGCGCACAGATCCTGCATTTCGTATTCATTGTGTTGTCACGCAAATATATAGAAAATTAGCTCCATTAAAGCAACATCAAATAAAATTATTCCCAATGTTATCTCGCGAAGCCAGCTGTGTCGGCTTCCAAAGCCTGTGCCAAAATCTTTTTACAACGTATGCATTGTGAATTTGTGTAATTTAACTGGAGCACCTATTATAAACACCCAACATCAGCAGCATATGACTTCTCCAGTGAAGTCCTTATGCAAAACTATACTGTATATTACATGTGACCTAACAATAAAATAAAAAATAAAGCGCACCTGTGGTAGGAGATAACATAACTAACGAATCTTAGTGGTTTCATTATTTGCGTGCATCATTATGCTCATAAAAAGCTATGTATAATTTCAAAGACGACAAAAACTTCGTCAGGAATTGTTTAGCCACAGTGTTTTTAAATTTCTAGCACGGTCAGATTGGTTTCATTACATTTAAACAGCGGGACCAGCATCATTTCCGTGAATGCATCCCTGGACCCATGGAGGCCAGCCTTGACAAACTGACGTACGGTATAGAGAGGCTGGCACACACTTTAAACTCACAGGCTGGTGTACACCACAACCCGCACACTGAGATGTACACTCAGGTCTCTGCCTCCTTCTGTCCACAAGAGGGCGTACGTGCACCAATGTTCAGTATATTGAGTGCAGCTACTGCTCATCCATAAACGAGACAGGAATTTCATAATGCACCACTTATTTCACAACACAAAAAGACAAGTTCAGGCAATATCGTGTTTGTTATCCCGGGGAGCGGTTAAACACTTGCATAAGATATCGTTTACTTTTTCCAGGAGATCTACTGATATGTATTTGCAGCGGGGACAATTGTAATTTATGACGTCTGGAAATGTTAATTGAGCTGCAATGACAATACCCGGTAAAACAAAAGGGGAAAAAATATATATATATTATTTATGGCACACAACAAAACTGTCACATAGTTTGCAGCACATTACAAAAGAATTAGTCTGTTTATAATTTTAAAATAAAAGAGATTAGTGGGTATACAGGAACTTGAAAATGGCCTTCAGAACTTTAGAGTGCATTTAATCCACTGCCAAAGTATGATTAATTAAATCCATGTCACTGGGAGATGCCAGCGCATAGTGTCGGCTGATAATGCCACGTATTCTTCATCTGTCCTATTGTTCATATGTTGTCAAACATTAATTTATCAGCTTGCTTGTTTACAAATCCAAAGTCAAAAAGGTTAATGCAACGTTCCATCAATGTCTGTAAGTAATGTTGGAAGCAATGTTGCAAGTGGCATTGGCAGTTATATTTAGCGTTACTTTTACTTGTCTAGTGGTCTTCAGCCTCACATGATCTCAGAACCTAAAGGTTCATGTCTAAGGAGAACCACTGCTGTCCATCAATGTATTTACTATGAACTCCACTCCATCTTTCTAAGCTCCTCATTCATTTTAGAGCTTGCAGCTCTAACCGGTAATCCATCCATATTCTAACCACTTATTCTGGTCGGAGTCGTGGTGGGGCCTGGAGCCCATCTAAGGCACCACAGGGCACAAGACTTGGGGTACACCCTAGTCATTGCAGTGTGCATATGCATGCACACACAATCACACACTACGGGTGATTTAGAGATGCCAGTCAAATTGGATTGTCCACATGTTTTTGTCCAGAGTAACCGGAGGAGACCAGAGAGACATAGGGGAAATAAATGCCATCTCCACACACACACACACACACACACACACACGGAGTGGAATCTCCAACCCCGGGGGTGTGAGGCAACGTCGCTAACCACTGCGCCCCCTTCTCTAACCTGACATTTCCTAAGTGAAATATTCAGCCTTAGAAGTGGTATAGTTATTGTAGTTCTTTTTTGGGGTTGAATTTCTTTAATGTATGTATTAATGCACGTGGCGTGATGACAAACAATACAGATAGCGACTAATATATAGGCATGGTTTTTACTAATTTGTTGAAAGACAGGTACTTATCAAATGTCCTCCGTAAGAGTCATATTCCATATTTAAACCCAGGATGTACACCTAAAGGTAAACGGGCATGACTGTTCCAG
The DNA here is from genome assembly GCA_009936485.2 of Gymnarchus niloticus. Classification (NCBI taxonomy): domain Eukaryota; kingdom Metazoa; phylum Chordata; class Actinopteri; order Osteoglossiformes; family Gymnarchidae; genus Gymnarchus; species Gymnarchus niloticus. Next base: position 4,672,340 of record JAACJT020000002.1, on the reverse strand, counting down.
TAAATAAATACTATGCTTCCATTTAATCTCGCCGGATTTCCAGTCAGTTCAAAGCCTGGTAATGGAGAGCTCGTGTTAACGTGTTGTTGTCTTGTGTATTTATTCGTGTGAATTCAGGCAGTTCTTACGTTGTCTCCTAAGAGCTCGTTAAGGGTTAAGGATCGTAAGCTTGTAAACTGACACGAGTGAGTAAACTGCGTATAGTTTTTGAACCGCTGGATCAGCGACCGGTCGTTTCGTTCGTGCTGCGGCGATACCAGCGCGTGTCGACGGGAGGCCAAGGTCAGTCCTGTAGTGTAAATGATTCATTTCACTTTTACGTGTACTTTTGTTACTTATCATGGCTTCTAATTGTATCGGTCCAGAGAAAAACGTAGGCCTTCGTATATCCAGCAGAATTCCGTCAAGTGTCTCGCCAGGTAGCCTTTTAGGCGACTTTCACCAATAAATGTTACAGTGAAACGTTTTGCCCGGACTCCACTTTGACGAGGATCCGCCAGTTTTTACTGTAAATTGACCAAATCTAAGTGTGTAGCTGGACATTTCCAGCGGTTTGTTCTCCTTAGTGCTTCACTTCCTATTTTGGTAGACGTGAACGGTGACACCTGTGTGCCCAGCAAAGGTAGACGCGGCTTTCCCCTGGATGGCCCTTAAACCTTAATAATGTATTTAAAAAGTGTTCTTTTAAGTGGAGGTTATGTGGGCAATCTCTTTTTTGGCAAGTGCTGTCTGTCTGTTTTTGTGATCGCGTTCCTTTTTGACGTGTATCTCGTGTTGTTGTTGTTGTTTTTAGCCAATTAGCCAGAACTTTGGTAACAGAGCGCTCACTTTTAGGGGATAAAAGTTGCTTTAGATGTGAACGTGTAATTTATTATTTATTGCCACCGTCAGAAACAAAAGAATAAAAGGTAGAGCTCCTTTATTCTTTGGATTGAACGATGCTTACAGTTATGATGTAGGGGTCACGTCAGAATTGTAGGCTTTTAATGGACAATAATGGGCGTATAGAATAATAATTATATGTTCCCAACAAGAAGTTAAACACCTGGCGAGCTGCTGAAGAAGTATGGTAGCTGAAAATGTATATTTAATGTTTTTAAATAATTCTTTCAGAATGCTGGTGTCTGTGTGATCTGTAAAGTGCTTCAGTGGAGGGAAGGCAAGATGGAGGAGGACCTGGCCATACTGAATTTGCTGGAGTGTCCCCTGTGCTTCCAGCGGCTGGATGTCACAGCCAAGGTGCTGCCCTGCCAGCACACCTTCTGCGGGCCGTGCCTGCGGAAGCTGGCATCCTCCAGTCTGAAGCTGCGTTGCCCGGAATGCCGGGCACTGGTGCTGGAAAACGTGGAGCAGCTGCCTGCCAACCTGCTGTTGGTGCGGCTCCTGGAAGGTCTCCAGCAGGGCTCGAGGGGCACAGTCAGGGGTGCGACTGGCAGGTGCGGGCCACACCTGGCCCGGGACCTCTCCGTAAAACGATCCAGGGAGGCACGCTATTCAACACTCCGGCAAACACAAGGGCATAAGAGCACTCTTGACGGGGTAAGTATCCAGTTCGAATTCCTCTCTTTCTCTTAGTGGTATAACAGCGACTGACGGCAAGTTGTTTTTACCCCTTGACTCTAAGTCGTCTTCTACCAAAAATGCCCAAGGTTTTGTGTTGCAGACCAGTTAAATAGAATTAAGGATGAAAGGTGTGGACCCCTGTTGTGGACATGGGTGTCTGTTTTATGGTGGCAATCTGGCAGTAGACCTTTGTTTTGTGTAATTCTTTTTTGTGAGGTTCTCTTTGCGTGGCTGCTCAGATGACACAGTAGGGTATAAACTGAATAGATGAATAACTCTCGAACCGTAGTGCTGGGTGGGTTCTGCAGGGGCTCACGTTGTATTCCAGCACACCGGGCTTGACGTATCCATATGTTGCCAGCAAGACGGATGGCTTCCTCTTCCTGACGGTCTCCTGTTTGCGTTGCTGGGCTCTTCCTCCTTCAGGCCGCACTGCTTTTAGCTGGCATGCTATAAATGATTTAACAACAACAAACTCTTCTCGCTTATAGTGATTCCGGCACACCCTTGACAATACTGTACTATGTTTAAACATCCTATGTATTTGTCATCCATTTAAACAGGGACTTTTCACATCAAGGTTTATTGGCTGAGACTACTTCATGCCCCATGAGAAGGGGCGGAACAGTGGGATTGCCTAGCACTATTAATCACAGTTTTGTGATCAATAGTTCGAAATGGGAACCAATGAAGTAACCAACAGGAAGTTAAATTAGTCAATGATTGACAGCATATTAAACCTGCCCACTATTGTTTTTGAAGCCTAATTTCTCCCATCGCTACCTGCAAATACGATGAACACTGGGATTATTTATTACAGATTGTAACAATGGCTTCTTCTTAACAGCAGTCCTCTGCTAAATGAGTGCATAGCTGCTTCTCCCATTTTTTGTAACTCTTTTTATAAAGATGGAATTTGTTTAATCACTGACAGGACAGGAGGGTCATTGTTGTGAGAAATTGTTTTAGCTATCAGAAAAGAGAAGAACATGTTTGACATTACCATGAAAATGCCTTGCATCCTCCTCTCACTCTGCCACTGTAGACTCTGTAATGTATTGTCTTTTGAGGGAAGTATTTTTGTCTGATTTGTCCCTGTTGGGTGTATGAAAATAATCATTTAAAGTTGACCTTTTTAAGTTAGTTTTGATATTCACTAACATTTTATTCTGGATGAGTTTACGAATTTTTGGCCTGTAATGGCTCAATGGATGAAAAACGTTTGGCATCCCAATGTGGCTTTAATGTCGTTGAATTTTCCGTGGGATTTTATGTTGCAAATATACAATTTTTCAGTTATGAATGAAAGCTAATTTTAAAGCCTCACCCAATAAAGTCAATTCTGTGGGTTTTTTTTCTAACTTTGTTTTCTAATCTTGAATAAACAAATGCGCACACACACATTTGTAGGCCTCACTGTGACATGCATTTCTCTATCTGGTGTTTTCACCGTCAGACAAAGAAAAGCTCCATACTGCTTTGCGACTAAAGGTTTCTGATTTTGGAGCAGGTGAATGTTCTGTAGTGGGAGGCTCTAAGTGCTGTGCCTTCTTGGGCTTGTCTTCCCACGTCCTGCTTCACATAGTTAATCAGTATGTCATTAGCCTACTGTTTTGTCATTTGGGCAGAAGTTTGAAAAAGCATGTCAATCCGTCAGAATAAAAACATGCTTTTTAGACGGCTGGAAGAGTAGTCTGAAAGCCAGACTCTTATGGATCGACAGCTGGCCCAACTCGAGCTACCTGCTGATCCAAGTGGGCATTTGGTGTAGTACCGATGTGGTGGCCTTTACCACCCCAGGCCCTTTGGATGTGCTGTCCTCCTGACCAGTATCCCCTCTGCCGCTGGGGATTCCCAGAAAGGGACGATATAGCCGGAAATACACCGTATTTGGGTGCTTTTGGAATGGCATTTGAGCAGCAGGGTATTGTAATGGCAGGAGGTATTATGATCTGTAATTTTAGTGTAATGAAACAGTAAAGTCATTCTTTTTCTTCTGATGGATTTTGTACTGAATTCCTAAATTTGAGTCCAGATGGAGTATAACTGTCTGATATGACTGCCTTTAAACATCTGCTGTTTATTACACTGGTTATCGGATATGCCCAGATAGAAATATTTTAATATCAAAAACCTACTTGCTTCTACTGAGGGAAATTTTAGAAACTGGTATATTATTAAAATTGTTGGGACAATGAAAGCAATTGAACTACTTAAATCTCTCCATCATTTTCAGGTCTACGCATTACTTGGGGGGGGGGGGGGGGGTGAAAAAATTTTTTTGGTTTTTTCTGAAAAGCCCCCATGGCGGGGCTTGTTTTTTTTTTTTTTTTTTTTTAAAGTGGTGTTTTTTAA
>JAACJT020000002.1:4640662-4668322 GCA_009936485.2 Gymnarchus niloticus | reverse complement strand
CTGACCCTCTAATATACTCATTCCTAATCCTGTCCATCCTCGTCACACCCAGTGCAAATCTTAACATCTTTAACTCTACCACCTCCAGCTCTACCTCCTGAAATTGATTTTTTAAAACAATCAAAATGTATGACTAGTATAGTAACTGTACCATCTGCTCTGGAGTTTTCTGCAGAAGGATAGTTTTTCTGATTAAATCAAGTGAAAGTATTACACATTATTTCTTCCCTTTGAAACACAGTTGAAGTTGTGTTACACAGTTAAAACTGCTTCAACTACACAGGAGACTAGAGACCAGCAACATACATATAGAAGCAGGCGAACCAAATGATGGTGGACTCCATTATTCCAATGTCTGCTTTTATTACACACAGGATGGCTTTGTGAATTCAAGAAAACATGTATTGTTAAACAACAATCATACATTAGTCTGTTTGATTTGTCCTTAAAATGTAGACATTTCTGGGTTGGTGTGAGAAGCTGGGTGGTCCTCGTTTTTTAAACCGGGTGGTCATTAAGGTGGACGTAAAAACTGCAGGCAGACTGGGTCATAATGCAGCTCCGCCCACAACTCGATTACCTTTACTAGACGAGGTAGATCAAAGTGTCCCCCACCTCCACGCTCAGCCCATCATCCATGACCAGCACCCTTTTGGTGGCAAGGTCCACGTGGAAGGTGGACCTGTCTGAGATGGGAGACTTGCCCAGCTCCTCCTTCCCAAGGATGGGGATCCGCCGCGGCCCCATGACTGGGTCGTCATACCTCATCAGCTTCACCTTTGCCAGGTCTAGGACAGGGATGAGAGGTGTTACAGGACAGTGGCCACCACCAAGAGGACAAACTCTGTAAGCCTCAACCATCTCAGCAATCTGCTTCGCAGACGGCAATGGTGGTAATGAAGCGACCCTCCAGCCAGCAAGCAGAACCCACCTTTGAGGCTTCTGTTCACTTTAGCCAGCCGTCGGACAATGCTCCCCTTACAGTCCCCCTGGCGAATGTTCAGCCTGGTGGTGAACAGCCCGTTCGCTGGCTGAGGGTTCACCAGTGACACACAGATACCGGGCTGTGGAGGTGAGAAGCCCAACCACATGCATAAAGGAGCCATCTGAACATGTCAGACCAAGACCTGCAAAGGCCACAGACCAGGCATGTGCCAAAGTGGGGGGGGGGGGGGCACCTGCCCGTTTTTGCCCAAAAAACCTAAAGTGCTCTGACAAACTGCCTCTTGCCCCTCTTTATAGGTACTGGGTGCTGCTTTTTTTTTTTTTTTTGAATACCTTTCAACACCTGCCCCTCAGAAAATCTCTACACGGCCCTGACACAGTGTGCGTTTTAGAGCCATTAACAGCCTATGTATGTCACCCTGAATCAAGTACGAGTCAGAGAGCCTTTCTGATGCATGACTCTGTTAAAGATTTCCCAAAGGAGCACTAAAGTTAAAAGCAAGACGGCGCAAGACTGAAGGAAGTCCACACACACACACACACACACACACACACACACACACACACACACACACACACACCATTTAATTTTAAAAACATGCTTTCTTCTTCACTCCTGACCAATGCATCTCTAGCCACGTATGTCTGTATGGAGACAATATAAACTCTGCTGATCATCTACCTCTGTCCTGAAGACGCTAAACGGTTTCCCTGGGCAACAGTCCTCCCGTATTTTGTCGTCTGCTTCTGAGGCAAACATGACATCAATCTGATCCAGCTGCGAATGGAACAAAAGCCAGCATTGGAGGTGAATACTGATGAACAGGCAGGGACTTTTGACGTTTTTGGGTGGCTCAGACAAACATTTAAAACTGAAAAAGAACAAGGTCATTACTTTCACAGGCTTATTAATGATCTAAAACCTAAAACAGTCAGATGGAGAGAAAAGTAATCTTCACCTCCAGGGAGTTGGTTAAGTAAACTATGTTCTCCAGCAGAACAGCCTTCTCGTCAAACTCCAGTCGCAGGTCCAAAACTCGTGGGCCGTTCTTCTCCAGGTTCTCCTGCACAGAGAGTGCCGCCACAACATTCATGCCACCGAACTCATTCTACTGCAGCGCCAATCATGTACGTTTCAGATAAGATGCTTTGGCATAACTGGCCGGGCCTTGGAAGGGAGGCCCCTGTCCCCGAGCGACGTTCTGAGCACCCCTCACCTTGATCATGGCCACAAACGGCATGACCCTCTTCATGTACTTCTTTAGCTCTGGCAGGGCACCCAGCTCGCTGGCGATCACCTTGTTGTCAGGCAGCTTCCCGCCGTTGGCCTGTACATAGAACACAAGTAGCAAGGGTGTCAGGTGGGGTGACCCTCTCCCAATTCATTGCGAACATGGCTAGCAAGGCCCAGAGGCCCCGCTCACTCAAAACACGCTGGGATTGTCCCAATCTTCTTAATTCAAATTTATTAAGCTTTCTAATCACATTAAATCACCTACAAAGGTTCGAAGGTCTTTAAACTTTAAATTTTAGGAATACCTGTAATGGTGAAAACATCAGAAAAACAGACCAATATCAATTTCCCCATGATTGGATCGTCATAACAATAAATCAAAAGCCTCCATTAAGCAATAAGATTCAAGGGCAAAAATAAAATGTTTTCCTCTGCATTATTTCAGCATTTCCTTGACATTTGGAAAGACAAAGCGAGATGAATTTTATCCAAGTTTCATTAGGATGTTCAGTAGCAAATGGAGGCTAGAATGAAGAGGCGCACGCTCCGTGCAACGCGAGCACTGAGGTGCATCTGTAGCTGCCTTCCTGCTGCATTTCTGCAGTCAGTCACTGCACGAACAATCAGGAGCCTTCCATGTGGAGCAAGAGCTACACATGGCACCTTTACTGTGAGACAGGTCCCTGGTGTCTCCGTCTGTGCTTTACTGGGGCATCCACAGGGAGGCGCACACAATGCCCACCTCACCTGTATGGGACATACTTGCCTTGTAGTGCTTCGCCAACAGGGTGAGGGTGCTGTGTTGCCATGGGGGGTAGTTTTTAGCCACATAAATGGTGCAGTGAGAGGGCTTATCGGGGGGTCGGCTGTCTCCCTTCTGTAGAGACAGGAATGACCAGAAGTCAGCCAACTGCCCTCACAAAAAAAAGACTGTCTGCCTATTACCGAGAACACGATGAAAGGCCATTTTAAATCATTGATTAGTGTTGCGGCCAAAATAAATCTTCTCCTTAAAGCACAGCCATGGTGCTAGCAGATCTTGAGCTCCTGTGAGCTCATGATGCATGACAGCTGTCGGCTGCGGTCCAGTCACCGCCATCCCCCCACCCCACCGAAACGTCAGAGGGAAGTCGACTGAGATTAACTCCGGGAAATGAAGCCTGCAGCTGTACAGAGGGGAAAGGGCTGCTGAATCATTCATCGTGGAGCGGCAGACTGAATAAGAGGACCGCACAGGTTCCGTACATCACCATGGAAATGCCGCTCATCATGTTACCCCCTGCACAGTACCTTGTTCTTGGGTGGCTGCAAATAGGCCTTGAGCCGCAGCCTCAGGTCGTGGGCCGTCTCCATGAGGTACTGGGAGGAGCAGATCAGGATCTCATCTACCGGGCCGGCCACAGGCCATGAGGCGTTCATCAGGGAGCTGGGCTGGAGGGATAGAGATAGGCAGGGCAACAGAGACATCCCGGGGAGAGTGTTACCATGGAGATGAGGCATGTTGACTGCTCATCCAGTGAAAAATGCCCCTGACCATCCCTAGGGTGGAGCACAGTGGATCTCTAAAAGAAGGACTCAAAGCTGGCTACAACTAAGATACTATCATCTTCACACTCATTACAATTAACGTTCTTTCAGCCATTTTGTGTGCCAAACAAGAAAAACGTCTGGAGAACGTGTGTACTTAAGATCAAGTTATAGGATCTGGACTGTCTAAGGCTTCAGGCTGCATTCCAGGCCGCATCAATTAATTGGGACGTCGGTTCGGTGCAAGTTGTGATCTACAGTTGAATCAGCCTCACCTTCTCTAAGAGCGCCCAGACGTACTCACACAGGTGGGGGCAGATAGGAGCCAGCAGCAGGGTCTGGTTCACAATGAAGTGGAACACAAGGTCCCTGTGCATGCCCTCGATTGCCAGCTCCCGGTACTTATCCTTCACAGCCTGCAGAGACACACAGAGTCAGGCCGGGCGTGACGCGGCGCTGTAAGGGCCAGCCTGCAGGCCAAATGGTCTACCTGGAACTCAAAGAAGCCACTCTTCAGAGCCTCCTTATACATCATCCGTTCATAGTGCTGCTCTGTCTTGATGATGCCAGCATTCATCTCACTGTGAACATAGCATATCGCATTGTGGACACTTCAACTTCAACTGGCATTGCCCAAATACCCCCTCAGTGTCGGATGAAGGTTCAAGGTTCCCCACCTGACAAAGACTCTGTCATTAAAGGTGTCCGCAGGCCCTGTCCTCAAGCTCCCCTGATTGGCTATCATGTCCTTCACCCAATCTAGCCATGTATAAAGACGCAGGATACCCGCATCTGCCATGGCCTCCACAAAGTTGGCATCCTCCACAGTGTCCCCGGAATCGGCGAGTGCCAACCGCATCCCTAGCATGAGTGGTGGAGAAAGATGGAGGAAAATGGGAGATACAGTCAGAGGCAGACAGAACAAGGCACTCCAAGCAGTGGGAGTCTTAGCTAATCACTTTACCTGAAGCAAACTACACAAGTACTGCTTTGGAGAAATTCAGAACGACAGGAATCAGCATTCAGTGCCCGCAAGAGCTCAATCTCAAATCACTATGGAGTCCTGGATGACCAAGTGAGCGTGCCATTTTATGTGGTCAATCAGTGTGAGCAGCATTCATTCATTTAACGAAACAGCTGCTTACCATCAGCAGAGAACTTGTTGATGGCCTGGCTCAGGGTCAGAAAATTTCCAGTGGACTTGGACATCTGGGGGGGTTTAAAAAAAAAAGCCAATTGTGAAATTCAGAAATTTCACAATTAGACCAATCTGTCACAGCCATAGAGGGGCACTCACCTTCTCAGAATTCAACAGGAGGTGCCCATTGGCTCGGACTGCCTGTGGCCACTTACCACTGACACCGGAGGGGAGAAAGAAAGATGGAATTACAGACTCAGAAGGCAAAAAGATACAGACACAGTTTGCTTTACAAGAATTACTACCTTACATACCTCATCATGAAGAAGGCCACATTGTCAGTATAGTGTAATTTATCTTACAGCATTTAAACTGTCTGACATTGCTTTGGAACAAGAGGCAGGTGCTTTTGATTAGGGACTCTCAAACTTCTATTTATCATTATGGCCTCTCCTGAGCATAGATCTGTCAACCACTAGAGGGCACACTATGGTTAAGAAACATTGCTCTGGCCTAAAATAACAGCAGGATTTTACTTTAATTAATACAATCATCATACTCCTCTGTTGGATAATGAAAAATCTGGAATTTCTCATGGTGGAACCCGTCCCTGTAGATAAACTGTTTCACGTCTCTCTGCCACTCACCGATCCTCAGGCCACATGGCTACGTGGTTGTACAGGTAGTATGAGAGGTGGTTGGGCACCAGGTCCTTCCCAGAGACACGAACATCCACTGGGTACCAATACTCAAACTCCTGCCGAAGCTTCTCCAAAGCGTCTTTCGGGATGCTGGTGCGTGGAAAGGGAGCATCCTTCAGGAAGATGAAATCCCACACCTCCCTTGTCATCTGCTCCGGCCTGAAATGAGACCACATCGATCAGATGGTTTCGCCTCAACCTTGGCACCTCACAGCCAGCCATACTTCTCAAGCTGAATTCTCCCTTGGGCTATCCCCACACCCCCAGCACACAGACACACATACTTGATGCCAAGCGGTGAAGGTCCCTGGCCATTGAGGACACCACCCTGCAGCAAGTGAGCCACCGCGTAGTACGCCATGTAGATGGTGGAGTCCGACAGCGATTCGATCAGCCACTGCTCGTCCCACGGCAGCCGGGTCCCTAGATGAAGCGGGATAGTGTCGGTGATGCCGTGAGGAAACCTTACAAGGTTACATATCTTACACCGTAAACATCGGATGAGCTGATGGCAGACAGAGACGGTGTATTTCAGTTGTTACTGCGATACTGAAAAGGCGATAGGAAGACCTCCTGATCCTGAGACCGATAAGGAGAGCTACACCGCACGACACAGCAGCCCAGACGTCCCGATCCTGATAACGAGAGCTACACCGCACGACACAGCGGTCCAGACGTCCCAATCCTGATAACGAGAGCTACACCGCACGACACAGTGGTCCAGACGTCCCAATCCTGAGACCAATAACGAGAGCTACACCACACGACACAGTGGTCCAGACCCGCTCACCTAGGCCGTAAGTGCGAGAACACGCGTGCTCCTGCAGCCAGGCCAAGGTCGCCTCGAAGTTCTTCCTCGTCTCGTCACAGAACCTACAAGGGATCCGACCCATGAGAACCCAGATAGGACAGATTAACTGCAGAACGACCTGCAATCGTGATTAATCTCGTAATCATTAAAACTCTTCCCACCCATCCAGTAAAGCTGTGTTTGTTTACACTGATTACTACACAAACATGGCAGTTCAGCTTCAGTAATATGGTCCCAGGCAGGGCAGGGCAGACATGTGCAGGGACTCACGTCTCCATCTGCTCCAGGACGTCGGTGGCCTGACGCTTCCAGTCTGTGTCCCCATAATCCAGGTACCTACAGAAAGAACCCATCCTCATTTATGCACACCACACCTTAAAAGGTTTTACTGTGGTATTTAACCAAATAAACAGTTCAATCCCCCCTCCCATAAATGTGGCCAGAGAAGCGTGACTTGGCAGATTTGAAAACAAGGCCAGATAACCAGTTAAGTACCAAATTCAGAAGTATCACTAATTTCAGCATTGGAACATGAACTGGATATCATATCATACTACCACACCGCCCCTGGGCAGCATTTAAAGTAGTGACATGACACTAAGCAATGATGCTATTGAAAAAGCACCACTGAAGACTCCAGGGAGGAGGCTCACACTCACCACTGGTCACAAAGTGCCACCACACACTCATCCGCTGATCTTGAAATCACCTGCTTCTCTGGCTCCATGTAGATCAGGGCCTCACCCTGAAACAGACAATCCAGGCCTCGAAGATTTCTCCATTTATGTCGAGAAACAACCCACTTGAAATGTAACCTCCAGGCTTCCTCAGCAGACTTGCCACATTCTTCTTCCCAAATTTAACCTGCTCACCTTTTCCACCATTATTCTCTGGATCGGTTTTTTCACATCCTGGACTTTTTGGCCCTTGTACCCATCCACCAGCATGACCTAGACGAGGCCAACCATCAAAGTGGAGGGTCAGAGCTCATATGGAAGACGCCCTCCTATCAAGGAGCTTTCTGATGACGTAGACTCACTCCTTCATAGAAGCCTTTGAGATAGATCCTCTCCTTGGCCTCGGCCAACTTCTCCCGGTCATTCTGGCTCTGGATCTTGAGCTCGTCATACAGCAGGGGTGCTGAAAGGTTCCCATACCCGGGAACCTCTATGATAGGAACCTGCGGAAGCAGCAAGTCGACCCGAATGAAATCTGCAAATCGGGGACAGTGATTTACGACAGACTGAAACGCGACACGTACCGGCTCAAATGGCAACACCATCTCATCTTTGATTCCATATTTCTCCCTCAAAGCCTACATGAAGATTCAGATGGCAGTGTTAAAACACAGCACACTCAATTGATCAAAAAGAGAATTGAAAAGATACACCTTGACTCAAACTCACCTGCTTCTTCTTAACGTCCCTGAGAGCAGCGATGTCATCTGGGGAATCAGAAGGCACACTGGAGACCACTCCGGTCCCTACAATGGCACGAAAGAATTTTTCGCCCAATCATGTCTTTGCATTTCACCAATGTATCTTGCATTTAATTCAAAGGAACCCAAGAAGTTCACAGTGGCACCATCAGGGGGAAAGAAGTTAAATTCATCTGTGCTCAGCATTAAGTGAGAGTGCCGAGACTAGCATGCTCTTCTAGTCCTTCCCAGCATCATCTGCTCTTTTCTGTGAATCACTATTCATTCTTTAAAGACTTCAGATAACCTTCTTTTGAATCTTCTAGCAGAAGATAAGAAACCTGTTTGCGAGCCATACCTTTGTCATCCTTGATAGTGAGCATGGGCAGTGCGTAGATGACTTTGTACGAGGTCAGGGGGGCACTCAAGGCACAACCCAGAATGTCCTGCAAAGACAAGGCAAGAACAGTTAGGAAACATCTCTCGCGGCCAATGTGCAATTATAGTGACAGCTTTGAAATGCAGCCTCTGGTTCAGGAAGATGGCTTTGGTTTTTATTTACCCCAAGCAAACCTAAAATGGAAAGAGGAGCGTGGACAGGGTTTCCACCCACCCACCTGGCCTAGAAGCTCCATGACCTCAGGGATCACTCCATTCTCCTTAGTGAAGTCCTGGTAGGACATGTTTCTGGCTGACCTCCGTGTACAGATGAAGACGTCACCGCTGACCGTCTCAAAGGCGACGTACTTCATGTCGGGCCTGACCCAGCAGTTGGTCTGGCCAAACATTGTCTCCGGTCTTAGAGTGGCCGCCACCAGGAAGACTTCTTTGCCTTTAAGGACACTGTAATGATGGACAGGAAGCATAGCCCACAGCATTGGTAACCTGCAGCTTTGTTTTAATGCAGGAGCCATTTGTCCTGTCAGTATTAATTCCACTGGGTTACTGGACACACCTTAGTTTTGGAGGGTATGGCTCAAGAATCTTCATTTTAATGAGGGTATACTCCTGCGGCCCAACACCCTAAAGAAGGGCCAAAGTTTGAATCAAGTAGTATATATGCTAACGTGAAAGGCCTGACAGGATCAAACCCCACCATGACCTCACCTCTCCAGTTTGTCTGTCATGGTCCATGCAAGGCTGGCTATCCTTGGGAGAATAAATTGTATACCTATGATAAATAACAGGGTTAAAAAAAAAAAAAAAAAAAAAAAAAAAAAAAAAGGTTACATTCCTTATTTCTTCGTATAAACATTCAGCAATTCTACAGCTAATTGTCTCCATTTCTCACCTCTTCCCAAACTTGATCTTCTTCCTCTCTTTTAGAGTTATGAACTGCCACTTGACAAAAGAGTCATAGAAGGGATTGACATCAGTAGTGATGAAGGATCTCCGCCAGTCCACCTAGGAATCAACAGTGCAGAAGGTAAAGCGATAAACAAAGCAGACAAACATGGCACTTACAACACAGACACTGACTGCTGCGGCAGATACAGGCAATACACAGGGACAGCTGTTACTCCACACAACAGCTCATGTCAGCTAGTCACCTTCACGCCCATGTTCTTCAGATCCTGAACAGCCAGCGGGGGGAAGTATTCAAGCCAATGGGCTGCATCTGCAAACTTCACGATCTCCTCATCCCGTAGGCCAAGCGACTTCATGATGTCCCACTGAAACTTTGCCCCTACAGACTTGGCAATGGTTTTGCTCTGCAGGCAACAGGACAAAGGCCAACAGCATTTACATCTAGATATAAACAAAGTGATTCCTCAGCCCTGCATCCACGGGCACATCTGATGGGTGAAACGCAGCCCATACCTTCTTTCCCTTTGCCTTGTCTTTGATTACGATCTCATCTTCTGCTTTAGTTTTGGCCTCCTCGTCTGGCTCTTCGTCGGGAAACTGAGGCGGATTGCCATAAAGCTCGACCTCTCGCTTCAGCTTGTCTGCACAGGCCTAGATGATTAAAGAGCGACGATAAAAATAAGCAGCAGGATTAAACGGCTTGGTAATATGACAAACACTTTAGGCATACAAATAAATGAGACTTACAAAAAAAAAAAACTGAAAATGAATAGAAGCCCAGTAACTCACTTTGATGGGCATTCCCGTACAATGCAGTCCGAAGGGGAAAAGACATTGTTTCCCTTTCAAGCGCTGATATCCCACTGCAAACTGAACAGCAAAACCCAACCTCTTAGCACACATTAGAAATATCACTATTCACTGCACGCTGCATGAGCGTGCACTACTGCAGTATAAGTATCAGCATGCTGTCAGCGTCTCAGACAACTGGAAATCACCTCGCACTTTGACAAGCAGAACGTGTGGCCCAGATGCAGTTTACCATTCATGTACGGGTAGGGAAAGGTTACGAGATACTTGTTCTTGCTGCAATGTAGGAAAAAAAAAAAAAAAGTTATTTTAACATCACAAAAGCGATATCCCCAAAATGAGATGAGCAAAATATGATAGAAATTTCATTAATTATGCACTATTAAATATTAATGTGAAAGATGCTGTTGCCATAGTGAAACTCATAAGCCATATCACAGGGAGACTTTACAGCTGACCTATCAAGACTGACTGTATTTAATCTGCTTTAGTGGTTTATACTTGGACGACTGCCAGAAAAACATCCATCCATCCATTCATCCAACCGGGTCAGGCTCCAGGCCTCCTGTGATTCTATCCAAGGCAGCATAAGGTACAGGGCTGGGGTACACCCCAAATGGGATGCCAGTCCATCTCTGGGCACATGGGCGCGTGCACGCACACACGCACACAATACACTATGGGCAATTTTAAAACTCCAAGTAGCCTAACAGCATGTCTTTGAATTATGTGGGACGAAACCCAAAAGACACTGGGAGAACATGCAGATTCCACACAGAGAGTACAGGTGGGATTCAAACCCCCAATCCTGGAGGTATGAGAAAACAGTCCAATCCACTGAGCCACCTATATATTTTCCATGTTTCTTCTCATATACAAGTTCAGAAAATATTATATACATATGTATATACATACATACCTTGCCAAATCAACATAGGCATTATTTCAATAGTTGTAGGGAAAAATACAACTGCCAAAAGTTAAATGGGTGATTAATTACCTTAGCTTTTTTTATTTTTATCCCAGGCATTTTAACTTAATGACAGCTACCATACTCACTTCTTGATCTGCTCCGGAGAACTGGGTGCATCACACTCAAACACTTTCTCCATCTCCCATTTCTGCTGGATTTCTTGTTCGATCTTTCGTAGGAAGTCGAGTTTGGCAGTTCCTTTTCTCTCCTGCAACGCGCATGCATGCATGCATGCAGAGATCCAGCTAGCATGGACACCTAATCGGCTAGGAAATGCTCGCACACTGTATCTGTACATCCAGAAACCGCAGCACGTGATGGTGTCAACACAGACCTCGTAGACCTGAAACCTGGTCACCTATACATTACCGTATTACACCGAGCAGGGTAAGATCACGTGTTTATGGTAGCTACAAGCTAGCTAACCAGACAGCCATAATAACGCATGATAAACACAATTAAAACAGACATGCTAACAAGACATAACTGAATATAATTCGATCTATAGAGTATCTTACCGTCATTCCGACCACTGCAGTCACTTGTTAAAGATAAAAGACACTTCTGACAGCCTGCACTCAATACCAAGTGCTCACCACCTACTCCACTACGGCGTGGATGAAGAGAACAGAGGGCCGAGACCTAAGAATACTGTTGCATGCCGGTTAAAATAAGGAATTTTTTTTTTTTTTTTTTTTAAACTACATGTGGCAGAAAGCACTCGTAGATCCGGCCCGGAGGAGCAAATGTGGCGGAGTCGTCCAGAACACCACTGTTAGGATCCTGGTAGTTCTTTATTAAGGTTCAAGCAAATTACACAACGTCCCACGTAAACACTGAACACTAAAGGCCCAACATAAACTAACAAAGGCTCTCCCTAAATCCACTCTATCTAAGGTGATGAGAATACTATAATTGCTCTGGTTCTCCGTAACCTAGGAGGTCTTTGTTAGTAGGTTAGATTAATATTACTTGAAGGCAACAAAACACAACACTCTACCTAAATTCTAGAAGATTCTGGAAGACTGAGGGCCTTTTCTACACTACATATCCCTGAAAGAATGATCCGGTCGACTTCCGAGTTACTTTTCCAGCAAGGGATTATGGGAAGTGTATTGCATTTTTAACATGAAACACATACATGCCTAACTGTACGTATCCCGGTTTGTATTATATGCATAAATCTTGTGAAAAATATTAAGTGATTACACGTATTTGTTTAGCCACGAGTATCCAGTGATATGAGTATGTGGCCCTTAAGTACCCTGGCGCCTTATTTAACCTTTTATAAAATTTGAGGAAAGAACTGAAGCGTGAATATTGAAAACACACGTCATAATGACATTTCTGGACAAACAAAACGGCATTGGGATAAATGTCACATAAAGCATTTTTTGTGATTTAATACATCGATATACGATACTTTGTTGACAAAAAAGAAGTTGACAACTTTCTATGTTAAGCTTTGATTGTAACACCGCTCTTTCGGAATCCGTTTTCACTGTAAACTACAACGCGACTATTGTACGGATACCGGTTAACAGTAGGGCCCGCCTCAAAAGTCCACGAGCGTGCGTCAAGCCCTCGGCCGATAGATTTCATTGGCTGTTATCCCTGTCTATCGGTACCTCCCGTACGTCACCGTCAGATAGTGTGTTCGACCTGCAAGTTTTTGGTTTCTGGGCCTAAACTGCGTGTGCAATATTCCGATTCTGACGATGAAACTCGGATTGTTACAGTATATCATCAATTTATAGTCAGTACTTGAGAGTAACTTTCAAAAGATGATCATTGAGAATGTGGAAGCTTTGAAGTCGTGGTTGGCTAAACTCTTGGAGCCAATGTGAGTGATGAATCGAAATGTCATTTTGATGTTAGCTGGCTGTGCTCTGGGGCGAACAGGCACGCCGTTAACTCTGCTTAACTAGCTAACTGGCTAGCTCAGACATAGCTGGTCGGTATTGTGATGGTATACGACGTGGCAGATGAAGTAAGCTGAACCAGAGGGACACGTTAAAATATACAGGCCCCCGGTTACTTAGCTAGTCAGGTGTGGCTCGCTGCACGCTTGCTAAGCCAAGGTAGCTACTACTGGGGGTGGGGGGCGGTAAGTAATCATATCAGCTAGGCCAGCGATGGCGGTTTCACAGAAGTTACTCAGTTATCCGTTGAGTTGGCCGCGCGGCTCGGGCTCCCGCGAGCTAGCTGGTGCGTGTAGGACAGAGGGTCCCGGAGTTTCCTCGCTCTGTACGTGTTGATTCTTTTCCTCTGGGATACCCCGTACACCCAGCTCGAACGTTCTCGTTACGTTCCTGTAACGTTCGCCGTTTGCTGGGAGGTAACCAGGGAGTCTTGGCACCTGTGTGTTACCATAGCCCTTCGCTGTACGGTGTTCCAGCCCCTCCACACACGGAGTTGAACCATTCAGGTCGGACTGGAAGTGGTCAACCTTGGTGTGTTAGTGTTAATGCTCGGTGATCGAGTTTTAATAATGGATGGTGCGTGTGGATCAGTTAAATAAATAAATAAAATTAGCAACCTTTAAAATGACTCTGTCATGTTCATCTGACTTCAAGGAGAATAGTTCCTCTCCCTGCAAGCTCTTTTTAACCCGCAGTCCGTTATTTCGTTTTTTTAATTATTATTATTATTACTTTAAAATGCAGTGTTTGCTTTGGCAAATACTAGAAAGTTCACGGATGGCTCCTCCCGAGGGTAACATGCATTACCGGACATCAACAGGTTGATAAGCGGCCTCGAGATCTAACCCCCCCCCCCCCCCCCCCGTCCCCCTTTCCGCTGATCGATGCTAGATTACCGGGTATCTGGATGGGCTGTACGTGATCATCGATCATAGGTGACTTCTGCTAGATGTGTTTAGGAATTCTGCGATTTAGGGCATAACTTGTTTCTTATTTTTTTAGATGTGATGCAGACCCCTCGGCATTAGCCAACTATGTTGTTGCTTTAGTCAAGAAGGACAAACCAGAAAAAGACCTAAAAGCCCTTTGTGCTGATCAGCTGGATGTGTTCCTGCAGAAAGGTAAATGGCTGGTTTCTCACTGAGTCCTTGTTTCATGACAGTATTTCTATGTCGTCCACCCCCCAGGTCAAGTATGTGGCAGTCACAGTCTCTCTCTAGTATAGTCGTGAGGTCATTTCTAATCCCGGCTGACGAATGTGACCCTGCGTGTCTTTCCCTTCTCAGAAACGACTGGCTTTGTGGACAAACTCTTTGAATGTTTGACAACGAGAAACTACTTGGCAAGTACAGAGGCCAAAGAAGTCCAGAAGTTGGAGACCAAACCGCCAACGCTGAAACTTGAAGAAAAGCAGGAGGTAGCATTTTTTGCTGGAAATGTTTGTCACCTTGGGTATGAGATTCCTGGGCGAAGGCTTGAAATAACTGCTGTGTACGTGTGTGCCTTTCTGCTGTTTAACGATGCGGCCTTTTCTCCCACGAGGCTGTCAATACCGAGGAGGATCGGGAGGCCTGGAGGAGAAGGAGTCCGTTAAAAAATCGATCTGACCTTAACGAATCAAGGTAAGTCCGTCACCCGTTCACTTGAGTTTGGTTTAGATGTGTGGATGTCTGCTCTGTGTCTGATAAATGTTAGTTGTCAGTACAGCAACAGGTTTATAAGTTTTAAAGTTAAGGATTCATAGGTATCAGTGAAATGTATTAAGGGATTTTACTTTGCTTTTGGGGTTGTAGTTCTGTATTACATAGCAGTCCTGTTTAGTAGAGTTTATGACTGCAGGATTGATAGGGGCTTTTAGACCCCCTTTTTCCAGATAAGAATATTAGACCCCCTCATATCCCAATATGACACACATCAGACAATTAGAGACATATGGCGCCCCTCTGCTGGAGGTTTGTGGAGAAGTAGCCCATTAAGGGATCCCACATTTCCATCCAGGACGCGTGATGAGCGACGAAGGGACGAGCGCAAGAGACGTGACACGGAACGCTATGGGAAGCCTGGTGAGTCGTACCGGGATCGGCACGAGCGGCGCCTGGGGAACACTCGGGGGCGGAGCTATAGCCGCAGCCGGAGTCGCAGCGGGAGCGGAGGCAAGAGCGTGGACAGGGAACACGGCCGGGGCAAAGGTGAGCATGATGGGGGATGGAGAGTGGCACGGTTTTTAATGGGCGTGTTTAACACTTCGCTCCGCCTTCTGTCACAGAGCACAGGTCCAAGTTTGAGCAGGAGCGGAAGGAGCCAGAGGGCTGTGCTCCCAACACAGCGCCCCCCAGTGGACCCCTGCCCCCGCCCGCTCTCCACCCACTGCTGCCACCACACCATCCACTGTCCTCAGAGGCTGCAGCCACTGCTATCCCTGGCGCCGTTACCGTGGTAGCGCCCGCACACCTGCCCGACGGCACCGCAGAGAGCTGGTCGAGCTTCTTCTCCCCCAGCCACGGAGAGGGCAAGCAGTTCGGCAAGAACGCCGCACCAAAACGCCGCTGCCGCGACTACGACGGTGAGGACTGCCTCTCACCATTCCGGACACTTCTGTGAGCATGTGTTTGGGTTTTCAGCGAAGCCTGTTGGACAAGTAAGGGATGACTGAATTAACTGTGATTGTCTTTATCGTTCCGCGAGCAGAGCGCCAGCAGCGGGTTAGTAACTAGTGAGAAAATTCACTTAAAAATCGCTTATTTAAAATTGAGAGACTGATTAGAAAAGCCAGAGTGAGTGAAGTTTTATTGGTATTGGTGCAATATTTAAAAAAAAAAAAAAAAAAAATACATGGGAGTCCAGATATCGGCAGTCAGTTTTTCATTACATCCACACTTAATGAGGGGGTTAGAAGTTACTAATGGGCCTGGGTGATGTTCGTCTTACTTTAGAAATGTCCATTTCTATGAGTCTCCTTGTGTTTGCCTGCAGTTCTGCAGGGCTGACCTAGTGTTGTCAGTAGTTACCGTCTGTGGTTCTGCGAGTCTCCTTTGGGGGGGGGGTTCTCAGAGGGTAGTCTATATATACACCTTGGATCACCTCTTTTGCTCTGGGGAGTCCCTGCTGAACAGACCATGTGACCTGCACCACAGATGCTTGCACAAACATGCCCCTCCTTTTCAAGTCAGTCTTTCACTGCTGTTTCTGCAAACAGTGGTCATGCCTTGTGAGCCTCCCCTTGCCAACAGATCCATTACTATCTGTACTGACTGCCCCGTCTCCTCTTTCAGAGAAAGGCTTCTGTATCCGCGGCGACCTGTGTCCCTTCGACCATGGAAATGACCCCCTGGTAGTGGACGACGTCACCCTACCGGTCATGATCCCCTTCCAGCCACCGCCTGGCATCCCACCTCCTCGTACCCCAATGCCACCCATGACTGAGCCTCCCCCTGGCCTCAGGCTCCCCCTACCACCCCACGGACAACCCCCCCTGCCGGGAATGTTCCCCATGCCAGGTGAGTCTCTCACCAGGTCTTGTTGGCTGTGGGGCTTAAAAAAAGGAAGTCCCACCCCCATGCATACACTCTAGTTCAGGCCTTTGCCCACCTACAGTGTGTGAGTTTGGACTTCTGCAATACAGCCTCAGTCATTGATGATGTGACTTGTTCGATAAGGAATAAATGATGACCTGGAGGTGTGAAGCCTCTGAATGTGTGCTGGTTGCCATATTCACTTTAGGTAAACGTTACCTCTGCTTACAGCTGGTCGCCCCCTTTTAACCACACAGCCTATAGGATTAACGTTATCTCAGGTGCAAGCACATGTGTGTTTGTACCACTTTTTGTTTCGTCTTCTGGTATCTCTGTGGTCCATCTAATCAGATGCCGACCTTGGAACTGGACCATGTCATGTGATGTCATGCTGTGCATGGGGTGTCCCCTGGGATGCAGCCAAAGCCTGACGTTGCCCCTCTACCGCCACAGGTCCTCCGTTGATACCGACATGTGCGATGGATGCCCGTGAGCACTCCGGGACGAATCGGATCTCTGCCCTGGCGCTGCCTGGAGTCGGGGCCCCTCCTGCCGCCTCACACCCTCAGTACCCACTGTCCGAGTGTAAGCTCCCCGCTTGTTTCCTGGCTGCTCTCCCTTCCTGACATCTGAAATCAGGCAGCCCACGTTTTACTCAGTTTTCAATGTTAGTGCTTTGCGTACTGAAATTCCCACATTTAATGCTGAATGTACAGTAATTTTGTTTATGTAATGTGATAGTTGCATGGAGGTGCAGTTTGAATGCATAAGATGAATTTTTAGATGGTGACGTCAGTCATCACCAAGTAGGGCTGTTTGAAAATACCCCAAGAGTTTTTACACAGCTTCTGCTTTCCCTATCATCTAATAATTGATGAGACTCTGCACTGTGTTATGGTGTGTATTGGTAAGTCACGTGATGTCTGCCCCCCCCCCCCCCCAAAACAGATAACTACGAGCAGGAGGCTTATAACCCTGAAGCCCCAGGCATCACTGTGTCTGGCCGTCCTCAGTATCGCCAGTTCATCCCGCGGATCCAGACACAGAGACCTAATCTGATTGGCCTCACCTCAGGGGACATGGACACGCAGATCTCCAGAGGTATTGGGTTAATACAGACGCGTTACACCCCCCTACGTTCACCATTGTTCAGTTTATGCTCACTCTCATAGCCACTATCTGATTCCTGTTACATTCAATGTGTTGTACTGTTCTCAGTTATTGTGAATATTCTTGTTTGCTGTCCTTGCCATCTTCACTACTGCCTGTAGAATCTTCAGTTTTAAAATGCTAATTGTCCTATATCATCCATTCTGTCCGCTTGCTCTCTCAGCCGCCAATATCGTGATTCAGACTGAGCCATCGGTGTCAACTGCATCCACTGGCGCCCCGAGGTACGGCGGAGACCCGGAGAGCAAGAAGAGGCCCTCCAACTCCTCAGATGGACCGCCCATGAAGAAGCCTTGGGTGGAGAAGTGAGATGGAGTCTATTCTTTGTTTTTCCTGCCTAATCTTCTGGAAGCATCTGTCTGTCCTGTGTGTCTTCTGTTCTGTAATGTGTATGATGTGTAATTTCTACACGTTAGTTTGTGTATGATTTAACCTATAAGTGATTATAAGGGAGGTGATGTGTGGCTACCCAGAAAGTGTCTTTGTGTTTCACACTTCCGGAGAGTGAATAGTGTCTTGCTTTTCATTTTTGCAGACAAAACTTCAACAACCAGCACAAGCCTGGCTTCCAGAAGAGGACCCACTATGCCAACACTAAGCTGGAAGTGCGACGCATCCCCCGCGAGCTCAATAACATCACCAAGTTAAATGAACACTTCAGCAAGTTTGGCACTATTGTCAACATTCAGGTGAGGCTCAACATCCCGACTCCTTTGGTTAAATGTACTCCAGTGCCATGTTGGCTTCTGTCTTCTGAAAGATATCCCAGGATTCCCAGCTAAGTCACTAACTGGAATGTCATCCGGTCTAACCACACTTTACTGCTGTAAGTGCCCTACGCTTCGGGGTGTTTATTTCAAATGCTGTAACATGCGGCCACCTACGTCTTGCTTGCATCATCTAGGCTCTAACGTTTTCCTTGGAGTGTGGCAGGACTGCGAGCTGTGTTTTCTTCCTTACATTGGCTATAGGGCTCCTCTGGTTAAAAAGCATCATCTTTTGACTTTAAAATAATTTTATGTCAGGACACATAAGTTTAAATGATTATTTGACAATGAAAACATTTGTTGTCGATGTGTAATATATTAGTTTCAGCCGTAATGCACACGCATACAGAGCAGAGGTGAG
Source organism: Gymnarchus niloticus (assembly GCA_009936485.2). NCBI lineage: Eukaryota > Metazoa > Chordata > Actinopteri > Osteoglossiformes > Gymnarchidae > Gymnarchus > Gymnarchus niloticus. Next base: position 4,649,726 of record JAACJT020000002.1, on the reverse strand, counting down.
ATTCGACCCTCCAACCCCAGAGATTTGGCATCCTACTTATTGTATGCCGAGGCTCCAGGACAATTCAAGTGGTGGTTGTATTATTATTATTTTCCTAGGTGGTGTTTGGTGGCGACCCCGAGGCGGCGCTGATCCAGTACACTGCTAATGACGAGGCCCGTCGGGCCATTTCCAGCACAGAAGCCGTGCTCAACAACCGCTTCATCCGAGTCTACTGGCACCGGGAGAACAGTGAGCAGCACGCGGCCCAGAGTCCGGGTCCGAGTGCCCCTGTAGGCCCTCAGCACGCCGGCCCCCATAAGGTGAGCGGCCTGTCACGCTGCTATCACGCGTCCCCAGCTCGTGACCCTGCCGAGGTCCCTGAATGCTACCTCTTGCCTCTGGCCCTCATTTCTCTCTTCCTTCCTACTTCGCCTCTGGTCTTCTTAGAGGAGAAACATCAGCGGCACTTCTTAATCGGCTTGGAGTTTTCTATTCATAAAGGGAATGTTAATAAGCTTCCGTGAACTCTTATGGACCTGTGTTTTTCCGTTATTTTCCCTTTTATCCATTGCATGGAGTCACTTTCAGGTTTGTCACGTTATTGTTTCCCAACATAATTTTTAATTTTTTTTAACAATTGCAGTCGGGGTCGACTTGCTTTTCGCTTACCGTTACTTAGCCCTGTCTGGTCGTCCCAGGAGCAGGGAGGAGGCAGAGTTGACCTAGCGTGACATTACTTATATCGTTCATACATGTTCCCGCCTGTCTGTTTAAAGACCCCCAACAAGCAGCACGGACCTGGCCCTGGTCCCTATGTGCTCTACAAGACAGCTAAGCATCGCCCGGGGACTGCAGTGGGGAACAAGGGTGATCCACTGCAGCCCGCCCCAGATGCCTCTCAGGTAATGATGCCGACACGTTTGCAGCATGACGCTGCCCTGTGCTGTTATGGCATTATTTTAAACCTTTTAAAGTGACTCACTTATTGGCAGTTATGAGGGATAAGTGGGTCTATTTGGCTTCCGTACTGATGTCTGTATTAACCACCTTGAGCTCTGCAGGTGGTTTTTTTTTTTTTTTTTTGGTGGATCTGTGCCTTTAATGTGAAAGGGTCATTTACAAATGGGTAATATTCTCACACGTCAGATTTCACTTCAGAAAGCCCATCGTACGTGTCTGAGTGCGATTGTCTGTAAGCATACTTCATAAAAGCTCATCACTTTTAATAATTTAGGGGTTTTTTTTTGTGCAAAGCAAATGTCTGACTAGATTATGTCTGAGGCTTCACAGGGCATTTTCAAGCTGTAAATAAGGCCTACACTTTAAGGATGAAGAAAGTGAATTTTTTACCAACTTGGGCAGGATGCAGCAGACACTTTATGCTAGTGAACATTAAAATCTCTGCTCTGAAATGGAATTGGTTGACTTGCGTGTTCTTTTGACCGAAAAAACACATTTAACCATCTGTCACCCATCCCCCAATTTAGACCACAGCTACATCTGCAGTCCTTCAGAAGGGATCGTATAGTCCAGCGGTCGTAAAAATTCCTTCAAAGTCTATGGGTAAAGCAGCGAAGGCTCTTGAAGCTCAGGAAGCCTTGAAGAAGAAGCAGGTAATGGCAGGGCCTCTTTTAAATATGTCATTACTGATAGCCTGTCTGATGGAGCATGTCCATACGTGACTATGTGTACGTGACTTTTCTCCCCTTTAATTTCAGGAGGCACTGAAGTTACAGCAGGATATGAGGAAGAAGAAGCAGGAGATGGTGGAGAAACAGATTGAATGTCAGAAGGTCCGTTCTCTTAACTGTTGGTTTGGTTTTCTGAGTCTAATATGGATGAGATCTGCTAAAGGTTGGGCCATCTTGACATTTTATGCAAGATGCTTTGACCAAAAAGTAGATGCTTTAGTTTAAGTGCAGTTATAGCTCTGCTTATTATTTCAAATTAAGCTGTGGATATACTCCTTAGTTATACTGTTTTTTTTTATTTTACATCATGTTGAAGGTTTTGATAAACCGACTCGAGAAGAACAAGAACATGAAGCCAGAAGAGAGGGCTGAAATCATGAAGACCCTGAAGGAGCTGACTAACAGAATCTCCCAGCTGAAGGATGAGATGAAGCCCCCGTGCAACTCTGCAGCCAAGTCTGCCCAGCCCAAGACTAAGATGGACGTGAGCTGCATTTCTCATTGCCCTAGCAATAACGTAACATTGGTGGTCACCTGGTCAGTGTTCAAAATCATGAGATTTCACACAGTGTGGTGTTAACGTTTACTGTCGTGTTCCCAGGCGCAGAAAGAGCTTCTTGATGCAGAGCTTGATTTCCATAAGAAGCTGAGTTCTGGAGAGGACACGACAGACTTAAAGAGACACCTCAGCCAGCTGCAGGTGGAGGTAAGCCTGTCATTGCCTCTTTCTAACCTTCCCCTCACCTGGCACTCAGGTGGATCAGCAAGACCACAGTTTTATCAGTCGTATGTTAACACAAGCTCTTTCAAGGCCTGTCGAAGAATGGAAACGTCATGCGTTAATCTGTTAATGGCTGACAGAATAAGTGTGGGTGTCAAGTGAAGCGAGTCGTGTCATATCTCCAGCAGTCCAGCTTTAAACCTGACTCGTTTTCGTTAGACCTTCACCGGCTGGGAAGCCTCAATTAGCTGATGTGAAAAACGGATCAAACTCCTTCCTCGCTGACACTCGGGCTATTGGAGGTGATGGTCTGATTAGAAAGAGTCGGACCTGAGGCATTCTGGGTCATGGGGACAAAGCCTGGGCATCCACAATGGCCAGCTGACTAGGGAGTCATTTACAAATCGTGATTATTGGCTCACCGATTTTTAAATATAAACCCACTGACATTACCGTCGTCAAGATGTAACCATGTGAGACCACGCATAAACCATACCGTGTAATGAATTGGTATAGTCGGTTAAATACGAGGTATATACAACCAGGCATTTGCCAATTTGCCATGAGAAGTTTACTGATGTAGTTTTTGAAATTAAAATGTATAGCGCACCTTGTAGAGTTACAAAGTTGACTTGACTCAGAGCCCATTATATGTAACTGTATTGCTGACATGAAAATGTCTTTAGAAAAAGATTCTCGTTTTAGTAAAAATCAGCAATAAACCGTAATAGCACTCAATATGTAGAGAACCGCAATACTTCAAAAATTGCAACTCATTGAATGGGCAGGCAAACATGCTTGTAATATCAAATGGAGAGTTTGCTGCCAATATCCAGCCCTGCAGCTGGCGCTCCGTCATCGCTGTTGATTAGTGACGTCGACTTGCAGTCAGTCCTTTCTGGCCTGTCCCACCAGAACCAGCAAGGCCTTGGCTGCTTTGCTGACTGACTTGGGTTCTTGTATTTGCCTCCCCGGGTCCTGCAGGCTGCACGCTTAGGCTTGATCCCAGCGGGGCGAGGCAAAGCGGCCCTCGTCCGTGGGAGGGCCAGAGGGCGTGGCCGGAGCGTGAGGGGCCGAGGCGGGGGCAACCATATGGTGGTTGACCACCGCCCCAAAGCCCTCGCTATCCATGGAGTGTCCAAGGAGGAGAAGGACGAGCTGATGTCCCATTTTGTGGTAGGTTTCCAAAGCTCGTGGCCTTTGTGACCTATTGCACGCCAGTGCGGTGGGGTCACTTGAAACACTGAATTTGCTTTTGTTCATCACTCTACATTGCTGAGAGTGCCACCATTGTTTGTGTCTTGTAGAAATTTGGGGAGATCGAGGAGCTGCATGAGCATGATGCCACCAGCGTTGTCATGACTTTCAGGACACGAGGGGACGCTGAGAATGTAAGTCTAGCTGTGGCAGTCAGGGACAATCCACAGCCTGTAACCTCTGGTTTGATGGTGCACACCCATTTGGTTTAAGTGCTGCTCTTTGGTGCCCCCTACTGAGTGTACTTCACACAGGAGTGGATGTAGATTGACATCACCTGAACCAGATAAGCATTCCGAGTGTGTGTAGGTACATGTCTGTGGTCAGATAAGTGGTTTTTTTTTTTTTTTTTTTTTTAAATTCATTAAAAGACCTGTAAAAGGCATAGATGTTACCTGCCATATGACTGCCGTGAATAGTTTCCAAGGGTTCTTTTGAAGTACACTTTTCATTTTAGGCTGCAAACCAAGGTGCCAAGTTCAAAGGTCGCAGTCTCCAGATGTCATGGTATAAACCGAAAACTCCATCTGTATCCACGGATCCCGAAGAGGAGGAATCCAAGGAGGAGCTGAACGTACGTGTTCACCGCTGTCTCACTGCTTCTACACCCAGTTATGCCCAAAAAGATGGCTTTTCAGCAAATCAGGCGATAAAGTATGGTACAAGTCAGACTTTAAAACTCTCCCTGGAACTTCTTCACGGTCCTTGGAGTGATAACCTAAGAGGAAAGGGCTTCTAGCACAATACTGCCCCAGATAATGCAGGAGACCAATCTGCCCCTAGGGCTAGTTAATTGAAGTGTCCACCCTTAATATGCCACGGTAGCACATGCACCCGTCGTGTGTTTACTGTGGTGCAGTACTCCTGTCGAGGGGGTATTCATGGTCTAGTGTCAGCCCTGATGGGTATTTTTAAAAGCGTGGATTTTGGCGTAGTAGGAGATCAGTTCCATCTCTATATAGCTCTTCTGTTCAGCTTCAAATTTCCACGGTCTAGTCAATCGTGTTTTTTGTTGTCGTTGTCATAGCAGCTGCTCTGCAGTCTATTTAAATGTTCTGTAACCCTTCCGCTCCATTACTGTGTTCACAGGAGACAGAGAGTTCCCTTCTTCCAGAGGAAGAGGAGGAGGATGACGATGAGGAGGAGGAGGACGAGAGTCGTTCGTGGAGAAGATGAATGACTCTAAAAGTCAACCTTTTTTGTGAAAAGGACTGTTAATTATTTTTTAAAACATATTTAATAAGGTGGAAATCACTTTTTAAAAAGTCTCAAGTTTTTTGAGACTGAGTTGTCTGGTGAAGGGGGTAAATCCTGAAAAGGTAGTACTGGGAGTGAGAAGATGAGGAAGGAGCGGCCTTTGAGAAGTGCCGTTTAACTTTGTACTAAATTGGTCTAGGAGTGACCTCCTATGTTTTTACTGTGTGCTGAGGTACAGAACAGAGCTTTTAATTTTACTGTCAGCCTGGGATTTTTTTTTAATTAGTTTTAGTCCCACCTCAGTTTCTAATGAACACAGGTTCCCTGTTATAGTTCGGTTTTAGTCTTTTGATGTTTCTGGCACTATTTTCGCAGGTTTTATTTTTAAAATTTAAATGTACATAAGGTTAAATGCGCCACTGTATCACAACTGTAAAATATTCAAATGTTTAACCTTTTGTTGGGCCGGTTCCCAGTTGCCCGCTTGCAGTCTCATCTGCAGGCGGTACTCTGGTTGATTTGTGTATCTTTCTATCTGGAGCAGCTAACTGTAAAACAATGACGTGATACCGTGTCTAATGTTTTTAAACAGGAAATGAAGTCACAGGCATCAGGTGACTGTGTTAAATCCATCTGCTAAACATGTAATAGAAGCGTTTGAATATTCTCCTGTTTAACTGTTCTTGCCACTTTACATATATTCAAACCTGATCCAAATAACTTCATTTTTTTTGCCAGTATTTCTAAATTAGAGGAAACAAATATTAGTTCTATTCATCTTAAGCCCTAAAACATCTAATTATTGTTCTCACCCAAAGATAACCAAGGCCTTAGAAGCAGGTGGGCATTGTGGGGGAAGAGGGACAGTTGGTAGTCTAGTCTGGCATCACTTGTGCCCCTTACAGAGACTGGATTACATTCCAGGGATAATCATATAAATCTGCACTATGCAGAAATTGGATTTTTTTTTTTTTGTATATACATTTAGTCTTATTGCCAGTTTAATTACCAGCAGACGTGCTTTTTTTTCCTGTATTTTTCTGTACAGACCTTTGCAATAAGAATAACTACATTCTAGATGTTTTATTTTTAGATTAGCTTACATGAATGTTGGATTTATGTGACAGCAAGAAGGAATTTCCTTTCATTTGGTCTCCATGCTGAGGGGCTTCATTAACGGTTAGTCTTTAAAGGCGAAAGCTGGGGGTGCCGAGTATTGTCTGAGCATCTTTCATCGTGGCTGTGTTTCACTTAATGCTATCTCACCCCTCATAAAATCAAAGTGGAAGAATAGCTTGCTTTATTTCGATTCTGGCCTAAAAATTACTTGGGAGCAAACATTTTTTGATTGTAAGTCAACTCTCCATCTCCCTGGTTAACGTTAAACCATTTATAATTAGATAGAGCATTTGATTCATAGATTCACACAGCAAGTCTCAAAAGGAAAAACATTTTTTGCACATTTTTTTTTCTGTCCTGAATCAATTGTCCAATTTTAATGTGCAGGCCATAAAAGCTGTTTTAATTTTCTCTCTAAAGCTTCTCTCAAATACTTGGAATCGTATGCAAGGAAATTTCCTCTTTCACTTAACAGCAGGCTGTGCAACTGTGTGTTATACAGTAGTGATGTGTAATGAAGAAGTATTCAGGTTTGTTACTGTTTATATCCTGGGAGCTGTGGATGTAATATTTTCTTTGATTTGTTGTTTATATTATCAATTTCTAACATGAGCATGTTGGCTTTTACCAATAAAGATTAAGGAATGGCAGTAATGGGGGGAGGGAGTGTAAAAAAAAATTAGAAAAAAAAGTGGGGGAAAAAAGCCTAAAAATCTAATTTGGGGAGGAAAAAAAACCATTCCGATTATATCACCCATATTTGTCTCGTTTCACCTCTTTGTGTCTTTTCTTGGTGTTCAGTTTTCATGAGTTGAAGTGGTCAACAGGGGGCAGCACGGTGGCTCTATCAGTGGCACTGTATCCTCACCTCTGGACTGGAGGTTTGAGTTTCGGAAGCATTTTTAGCTAAAATATAATCGGGTCTTCACAAAAGTCTTTAAACTGAATAGAACCCAGTTAAAGAAATCTAAATTTATTCTGAATAATTATTCAATCTTTCATGGAGAAGCTGTGAATCTTTGCTTTTACTAGCTGATGTGCCCCCCCCCCCCCGGCAGCTATAACTTCAGACATTTGCTGTAACTGATAATGTAGTTTGTACAGGACTGAACTCGGAGGAATGTTAGTCCATTCCTGCATACAAAACTGCCTAACTTGGATGTTGTTGGGCTGCCTTCCTTGGATTTCAGGTCCTTTCACAACATCCATTTTCCACTTATCTAGGTTTGGTCATGGGGTCAGCTGTCTAAGCAGGGAATCCCAGACCTCCGTCTCCTCAGCCATTACTTCCAGCTCACCTGGGGGAATGCTGAGGTGTTCCTGTGCCAGCCGAGAGATACAATCTCTTCAGTCTGCCCTGGAGTCTTCTGGTGGTTGGACATGCTTGAAACACCTCCCCTGGAAGGCATCTAAGAGGCATCTTCGCCAGATGCCTGAACCACCTCAGCTGTCTCCTTTCAACATGGAAGAGCAGTGGCTCTACTTTGAGCTCCTCCCAGATGTCCCAGTTCCACACCCAAGGCTGAGCCCTGAGACACCCTGCAGAGGAAGCTCATTTCTGCCACTTGTATCTGCGGTCATGTTCTTTCAGTCACTACCCAAAGCTGTAAACATAAGCAAGGGTAGGAACATAGACTGATAAATCAACAGCTTCGCCTTTTGGCTCAGCTCTTTTCATTACGATGGATCGGTGTGGCATCACCTGTCAATCACTCTCTCCGTTTTTGCCTTACACATGAACAAGACCTTGAGATACTTATGGTGCATTTGATGGCAACTGGACACTCAGAAATTCCAACCTCCAAACTAGGAAAACCAATGAAAATTCCCCCCAAAGTCAAAGTTCCTACTCAGGAACTTGGGAAAGATTTCTGATTTCTAACTTCTGACTTCCACATTTGACATCATTCCAATAATGACTGGATACACAGTAAACAGTGCAATAAATACCGCTTCTTTTTTGATGGGTTTAGCTGTATAATAGTTCATGATGAGTTAAAGTACTGTGCAGCTAAAATGAAAAGTAGATAAGTTGTAATAGATTAAATGAACTACTCTGCAGCTGAAATCCTTTACAGCATATCTACTTTTAGTTAATGAGTTTAGCTCTAAGGTAGTTTGCTAAATGCATTATTGCCGTTATCACTCATAGAAGTTAACGACCACAATAAAAACCTCATTATTCCCCCTGCATCCAAAGTTCAGCTAACAGACTCTCTTCTCCAATACTCTGGCACAGGTCATTCCAGGGATGGTGAGAGTTTGATCCTCCTAACACACTCTCCATCCTCTCTTTTAAATATGGGTACCACCATCCCAGTCTGCCAATCCAAAGGCACTGTCTCCAACCTCCATGCAGCGTTGAAGAGGTGTGTCAACCAAGATGGCTCAACAACATCCTGAGCCTTAAGTGACTCAGAGCAAATCTCATCCACCCCAGGAATCTTGCCAGTAAAGTGTCACTATACTTCCTTGGTGACCTCAACCATAGTGATAGCTGAGTCCACCTCTGTGTTTACAGACTCTGCTTCCTCCAAGGAAGGTGTGTCAGTAGGATTCAGGAGATCTCCTCAAAGTATTCCTAGCTGACTATAACAGATAACAGTCAGAATCCATTCCTGGACTTGAAGTCACTGGGAGGCATCGCTTCCATTCACCGGGGGTTTACTTCAATCTATAGGCACTGAAACAATGGCTATGAGTGAACCCACACCTGCCTGACACCTCTCACCTTGGACAACTCCAGAGTAGAATAGGGTTCTGTCCCCCTCCAGGAGTTTGGTTCCAGAACCTATGCTGTGCATTGAAGTCAGCTTGACTCTCTACCTTCCACACAAGCTCAGGCCTCTTTCCCACCAGAGATGTAATGTTCCATGTCCCTAAAGCCTGTTTTGGTAGCCAGGGATCAGACCGCCAAGACTCCTGCCTTCCATTGCTCCCTGACCAAAAGGCACCAGACTCTTATGGCCAGTCCGTCCTGTCCACCACCGCCTCTCGAAGCCTGCCCAAACTCATGTTCTTTGTTTCCACTGCACTGTCTATCCATCTCATCTTCTGCCGTCCCCTCTTCCTTTTGCCTTCAACCTTTCCCAACATT
>JAACJT020000002.1:4627399-4640562 GCA_009936485.2 Gymnarchus niloticus | reverse complement strand
TATTCTTGCCACCTCTTCTTAATCTCTTCTGCTTCTGTTAGGTCCTTACCATTTTTGTCTTTTATCATGTCCATTTTTGCATGAAAGGTTCCTTTGATAACTCCGATTTTCTTGAAGAGATCTCTTGTTTTTCCCATTTTATTGTCTTCTTCTGATTCTATTATTTAAATCTGCAGTTGATTTAATGCTATGCTTAGCTATCAAAACACCCTTTAAAAAGCCTGTAGGTAAAATGTCAAGAGAGCAGGTGGATGACATAAGATGCTGCACTTTTTCAAGAATATTGCTGTCCATAGTAGTAAATTTGGACATAAATATATAACATGATATATTTTGGCTCCTTTTTTTGCATCACAAAAATCTGTCTTTTTTACAGGGCTGTGCAGACTGTTTATATTCACTGTATGAAAGGAATGTTCTGGTGCCACAATCAGCCTAACTGCCAACTGCAGATTATGGCAAAAGCTATGAAAAGTGGGAGGAGCTTCATTTAGGGTGAAAACTTAACATAAAGGGTGAATTTATGTAATCTGGGACATTTTTTGCAATTCTTGACCAATGTGATTTATTGTTCCAGATTACCTAAATTCACCCTAGAATTAAAGATGAAGACATAGGATGGACACCCCACCAAGGAAGAATGACCAAGAGCCCATGCTTGACTGAAGCCATCAGGCAATCATAGTCTGTCAGCAAAAAGAAGACGGCTGTTGCCCCCTTCCTTCAGCGAAAAACCAGCAGGAAGGAAGTTTCAAAATCTCCTAAATCTCCTGGATTAATTTTGCTATATGCGCAAAACTATGTGAAAACAGGTAAATGTGCTCACCAAAATATTTTATTCTAAATCTTAATCTGAGTTTGAGCTGCAGGCTTGGCTTAAAAGTTAAGGAACCAAAATTGTTACAAACAATTGCTTTTATTATATGTTTGAAAATTGGTACTTTGGCTTAAGTCATGTAAACAACAATCCTAGTCAATTTAATTTTCTACACTCCAGTTAGTGGAAAACATTTTACATTTTACAATTTCAGCAATTTATGTTTGCTTTTGTCCAAAGCTACATACATCGAGGCAGATGCTACACAGACACACGGCAGTGTAAAGGGGCTACTTAAGGTATAAGTGCAGTTAGGCTGAGTGTCCAATAAGGGACCAGCAACCTAGTGCAGGTTAGCACTGGACAAACAACTATACAGCATGTGTCCTAGCAGAAGGTAATTACAGCCAACCCTGAAGTCCTAGTAGATCAGCATAAAAACATCATAGACAAATAAGAACTTGGAGAGGGAGTCCATAGCAGGAGCTGTGAGTCATTGGATGAGTTAGAGGAGTTCCCAGAAGAAATGAGTCATGAGGTGTTTTTTTGAAGGTCAGCAAGGAGTCTGCAGATCGGATGTAGATGGGTTCGTCATTCCACTATCAAGGCACTACACATGAGAATCCCCTGCATTGAGACTTCACGTGTGGAGATGGGATAACTGAACAAAGAGAGCAAAGCGGAGTGCTAGTCTCGAGGAGTGATTTGATGAAGGTGGGTGCCAGTCTGGTGATAGTTCTGAAGACCAGTGTCAGGGACTTGAACTTGATACGAGCATCTTTAGAGCCAGAGAGTGAGAGACAATCAGAGGGGAAACCTGGGAGCCCCTGGGCTGATTGAATACCAGGCGTGCTGCTGCATTCTGAACCATCTGGAGTGGCTTGACAGCACAAGCTGTTAGCTCAGCCAGAATGGAATTGCAGTAGTCTAACTAGGAGATGACAAGGGCCTTTACAAGGAGCTGAGCTGCATGGTCAGACAGACATGACCTGATCTTCCTGCTGTAGAGAGCGAAGCTGCTGGAAAGACATGCCAACAAACAACTTCATCCACTCAGTCTCATCCACATAGTCTCTGAAGCCCTGAGTGCCTAATGGAGTCTGGTTTCAAATAATAAGAAAGCAGGGAAAATATCTTTAGGTTTGGACTTTGATGCTTTGTAAATAGACAAAGTTTGAATACACAAAATAGCGGGCCACCAAAATCCTCCAAAAATTAATATCGCTGCTTTAGTCTTGGATTATTTTAGCTCGTTAGGAATGTGACACAATATTAAAGTCTGTAAAAGAGATGTTTCAGACAGGGAAGCGATATGATACAGGTTTTGCAGTACATCATAATTCATGTAAGTTACATTTTGTTTATGTATGAAACATCGGACAAAATATTCAAGTAATTAGCTGGAGTACCCACTCCCTGAACACTTTTATTTTTATTATTGATCTTATTGTTGTTGTTTATTTTACAGTGACCCTCATCAGGAGAACTGGCGGGAAGATAGTTTGAATTGTCCTTCACTTTAATTTTATCACCTTGCACAATTTTAAGATGTGTTTTGGGTCTTAAATCTGGTGAAAAATGAAGGACTGCCTATTCAGTCGTTATCCTGAAGGAATGCCATGCTTTCGAAATGTGCTTTGATAGCCATGCTCGTTGATGTTACCTTGAATTTGGTAAAAATTTACCAGCAAATCAATCCCTAGTATATGACACTGCCTCTTCCATGCTCGGCAGTCAGACAACCCGTCTTCCAAACCAGTGGTCCCCTATCTTTCTCTTTCAGATCAGCACCCCCCAGCCCATATACGTAAACTTACATGTTCACAGAGCAGGAGTGGAAGCTGGACCCCAAACCATAGATGTATGAAGCATCAGTGTTAACAACTGCTGAGTTGTGCTTCGTTCTGCATGTAATGGTGTCAGCTATCAGTCTATGTTTGTTAGTCCTTCTTGATGCCACATAAGCTGTCAAAATAAAAGAGAATGATACCTCTTGTATCACGTACATTTTTTCCCCAGATTTCCCCTTTCTTCCCACTTCTCTGTTACTTTAATGTTCATAATAAACTTCAGCAGATGCTACACTGAAGTATATCGTACGTTACTTTACAATCCATGGACCCTCTACAGCCCCTCTGTGACGTGTGCAGTTGTCGTATATCGAATAAATCATTTTTACTTTTTTCAGCCAAAAACGAAAGAAGGAAGAAACCTAAAATATCTGTGCCAGTGCCTCGTCGTCTGCTGTGCAATCTGTTTATCAGCAATGCATTTTCTACCCGGAGTGAGCCGTTTAATCTCCTTAATGAATATAGAAATTCTACAAGGTAAGGGATGCCTGCCACACACATGCTGAATTATTCAGTGTCTGGGTAACCGGAGAGGTCGACTGGATCAGATTTTGCAATGGAACAATCATGTCACTGGCCTGGCTGACTTTTTCTCATGTGCCGCAGAGGAAGCGTGGAAACTGCCGTAGCTCTGCAGACAGGTGGTCACCTGGCAAAGACAGCTGCTGACCCAAACTCTCTTTTCTCTGTAAGCAATATGACTGACCCGGATTAGCGAGATTCTACAGGAGCACTGCTCAGCCAGATGTCATTGCAGACTTCAGCCCAGAGTAGCTACAGTAAATATCTTCAAAATAAGTTTTTTTTTTGTTTTTTTTTTTTTTTTTTTTTGTCTGGGAAGTATTACCTATTCAATGTTTAGCCTTACCCCAACAGTCAATAAAACTGATCAAATATTTATGAATCACCTTCATTAAGAAAAGAAAAGAAAAGAAAAGAAAAGAAAAGAAAAACGACATAGAAAATGTAGCTGATTAACGTCATCTGCTTCTGTAAACATATCCAGGTGCATACGCAGGTTAAAATCGGCAAGAAAAGAGAAATAAAGTAAAATTAGTATTTCTGCCTATCAGCCAACAAACAATATTATTATGGCACTTCAAATAGATGCGGGAAATCTCAGTATGAATCCTCAGTTGATTGACACGACTTTGTACGCTGTGTTAATTACGTAAACGCTCAGACCATAGACCACTTAGATTTAATTTTTGCTTTGAATATCCTTTAACAAGAGGTGGTAGCCGACGTTCCTGGTTTATTGGCATAGCCAGAATTGTATTGAATTATTCAAATGAAAGCGAATACAATTTATACTCCAGTTAATTACCTCCGAGCAATGACAGCCTTTAAATATGGTGGCACTTTAAATAAAACTTTTATGCCACTATTTAGGCCGCTTGAAATATAAATGATTTGCTTTAAATGTTTTATGATAATCAGCACGTGTATATGCGACAAGACGCGGATTTCCTTATTGAACTAAAACATGATCGTTTTAATATCGACTTGTTTTTTTTTATTATTTTTTTTTAAATAACTATTCCGGGCTGTTCCTCTACACTTTTCGTTGCCATGCTGTCATTTTAAGTCTTTTAAATACTCTACTGGTGCATCAGGTCTGAAGAAAAAGACAGAAACAATTTTTTGGGAAGTGTGCAACTTTGAGCGCGTTTCTTCAAACAGTGAGCTCTCCAAGGTGCTGAACTAAAATCATGTATCTTAGCTTTTAAACAAAGACGGTAATGATAATTAGTATGGGAAGTCCATTTCATGTCGAAAAGGATCTTATTTCGATTACTGATTTTTATGCATAGCTGTCGGTAGTAATGATATCCATTGGAGTGTATTCATTATAACTACCGTATTAATTACAAAGTTTCTCTGTTGGTTTACATTAAATTCAAGCAGATTTACACCCTTGTTAAGCACTTAACAAAACAGGTGACATTTAGTTTTAGGCAATGTTCGACCAAAACCCTTGCAATTTAATTAATATAAGTATCATGGTTATATACGAAAGATTCATTTTTATTCCATTTAAAGTCAATATATTGGGAAACTCTGTACTTTCTGTACTTCAATCTATTTTCCGTGTTGATGATATAATTCTAATTAATGATTTATGAATTAATCAACTTATACAACTGGTGCATATATATGCTATTACAATGCAACATAAGATTTTGTTCTACAAGTAAACATGAAATGCAAGCAAAAGACTAATGATGCTGAGCTACTATCCACCTGTTGATAAAGTAATGATTACGGCAGCTTTAAAATTTGCTTTAAAATAAGTAATATTACATTTACTAATGTAGCTATGTAGTTACATCACAAAAGAAAATTGAATAACCATCACAGAGTTTATATACTCTCTATGTTCTTCATAATTACTACAGGCAGCGCCCCTTATACAGGCAAAATGTGTACACTGGTAGTATTCAGTAAAAAGCAATTGTGTTTCTTTGTATGTTTCTTGTTCTGTTTATTTTAATCTGGGGCATCTGTTGGGAAGTATATAGGGTATTTACAGGGTACACGGCCATACAGGTAGAGACCCTTAAATCAAACTAAATGAGAACAAACGTTTGTCACGAGGTACCGTGCCAAACCTCTTTCTGTGTGACCCAATATGTTTAAAAAGTGTGGCTCGTAAAGAAACCAAGTTTTGCAAAATATTTGAAGCTAAATAATCGCACATCCTAATTTCCGTACTTTCTGGTGTGCACCACGCTTGCGCACAGCTCTCAGCCCTATTCCTGGCGTGCAGCTTGTAAGATGAGTAAAGAAGCAGGTGGGGAGAGATGCATAGAGAGAAGCTCTGTCATTGCAAATAGCTCACACTGACAGCAGCCAGCCAGGGAGTCGCCCGAGCATCTACGTATGTCAGGGCTACCTAGCCGTAAGGTGTGTAACGGAAGATGATGGCCATGAACGGCAAGCAGAATTTCTCGATGCACCCAGCTCTACAGGAGCCGAAGTACTCCAGTCTCCACGCAAGTTCGGAAGCTATGCGCAGAGTTTGCTTACCAGCCCCCCAGGTATGTAATTCTGCATAATTACTGCTTTAAGGCACAATTTTCTTGACGGACATTAGCTTAATGTTTTTTTCATGTCGGTAAAACAATCAAACAGCACTCTACCTCTCTCTCTCGTTATTTCCCTCCCTCTTTCGCCCCCCTTTGCCCTCCTCTCTCTCCTTCTCTCACCCTGTCTCTCTGTGATCCACATGTCTGTTGAGGCAATGCCTCTGCCTTCATATTAATTTTTATGACCTGCGCTTTGAGGAGGATTCTCTTTGTGCTTGGAAATGTTTTTTAATCCTGAGTTGACAGAATTCCCTCCTGACTCCAGTATGCGCATTCCTGCTTGCAGCTCCAGGGCAATATATTCGGAGGCTTTGATGAGAGTCTTCTGGCCCGCGCGGAAGCTCTGGCGGCTGTTGACATTGTCTCCCACGGCAAGAGTCATCCTTTCAAGCCAGACGTGACCTACCATACCATGAGCAGTGTCCCCTGCACTTCTACCTCTTCCACAGTGCCCATCTCTCACCCATCCACACTGACCTCCCACCACCACGTACATCAAAGTCTGGAAGGAGATCTACTGGACCACATTTCGTCAAGTTTAACAGTGAATGGGATGGGGGCACCAGATCCGTCTGTGATGTCCGCTCAAGTGCATCAGCATCACCTACAGACCATGGGTCACCTTCACCAAGCAATGAGTATGGGTCATCCGCACACTTTATCCACGCATAGCGGGATGTCCTGCATCAGCGACGTGGAATCCGATCCTCGAGAGCTCGAAGCCTTCGCGGAAAGATTTAAACAAAGGAGGATCAAACTTGGGGTCACTCAGGCTGACGTTGGGTCCGCCCTTGCCAACCTGAAGATACCCGGGGTCGGCTCACTAAGTCAGAGCACCATCTGCAGGTTTGAGTCTCTGACTCTGTCTCATAATAACATGATTGCTCTCAAACCCGTCCTTCAAGCTTGGCTGGAAGAAGCGGAGGCAGCATACAGGGAGAAAAACAGCAAGCCGGAACTTTTTAATGGAAACGAACGAAAGCGAAAACGCACCTCTATAGCCGCACCTGAGAAGCGGTCTTTGGAGGCATATTTTGCTATCCAGCCCCGTCCTTCATCGGAAAAAATCGCGGCCATCGCGGAAAAGTTGGACCTTAAAAAGAACGTCGTTAGAGTTTGGTTTTGTAATCAAAGACAAAAACAGAAAAGGATGAAATACTCAGCGGTACACTAGATAATTCACTGGCATGACTTTGTATCTTACCAATAATATAGCAGGGATCTATCCATATCTTCTAAGGATTCAGAATTTAATCAATGAATGGATACGCGTTCAGCTGAATTTACCCGATCTTAATTTCGCTCCTTTTTCCCTTTTTTCGGTTATCAAATGACAATAAATATAAATTACGTGACGGTCATGAAGGTAAATTGTTTGTCACTTTACGTTTGTAGATTATTATTGTTTTTGATTATGTTTTCCATACCGATTCAATACGTATATTAATTCTTGAGGTTTATTCCAATCTGTATAGTACAGTTCAGTTTACCTTGTGACTGACTGTGAAAAACACGTTTTAAAGAATGATAAAAAGACGGTACATAAATTCCTTTTTCATTGCTTTATAGTTGTTTTTCTCTTAATTCAAGCACAAGATGTTTCGATTTAAAATATATGTTAAACTATATGTGTGTCTTTGTGAACGGAGCTATAATTCAGTAAATAACAATTTAATGACAAATATTTAACCCTAAACGTATTCGTAATTTAAAAAAATAAACAGTCACATTTTACTCACCAGTAAAAGTTTTCATTGTAACACCAGCTGCACCCTTTGAAATTAGGATTTTGATAACAATGCACACTGAATATTATTTTATCTTTAAAAATTAAAACGGTCTTTTATCTTACTTCATAAGGGTGTAGGCAATATACACATAACAATTAACACGCATGTTGGTATGCATATAGAACATTTCAAGTTGTAAATTATTCTGGACCAGCTGTGTATTAGTTTTGATGTCATTCAATAAAATGATCGTTTTTAAAAACTTACAACGGACATGTTCCCCAAGAATGCTGTTCTTTTCCATTATCAGGGACTAATATTTTGTGTAGTGCAAATAAATAATTTCTTTCAGTAGAAATAGTTCCAGCTGACATTTTCTTAAATAGGTTGTAACTGTTTCTGAAAGGCTTTGTTATCACTGATCTGTTACACGTATTAAGTGTCTGAAATTATATTTATGTGCCAGCATAATGTTACACACTTTGTTACAAACGTACGTAAATCGCGCTGAATGAAAGTGACGAAAGCAAAACCCACTATGATGGATAAACTCTGTTTTATGTATATATGAATCTCTTGAGTCGTACTGAGATTGAAGAAATGAACGAAAAACCTGTTCTAAATCCTATTTAGAAGTATAGCGATGACTGACATTCTAACTATACTTCCAACTGCTAAATAAAAGGATATCCTATCCGTTAACGCACTTCTCCACTGAATTGTGGAAGCTATGGAAGCTAACAGATCTTTGTGTTTAATTTTAAGATATTTTCACTTTAAGACATTAAACTACAAATTGTCACATTTCAGTGAATTGTGTGTTTTGGGGGGAAAAAAGAGATTCAATGCAGTTTTCGCCTGTTGTAACCAGTTATACTACAGGGCTTGTGCGGAAGGCTACATAGAGAGCAAACAGTAAAGGAAGGTATGGAAATTTTCAATTGCCGTTCAGAAATATGTTGTGGAGGTCTCGTTCCTCTTGACATTGGTGTACTATACTGCTTCACTGCCTACCAGGCATCACTGTTACTTGGAGTTTGCCTTATTGGGAAAAATAAAGCATAAGATGCTTAACGAGCAAAAAACAAGAAATACGTTGAGATGAAATGCATTGATTCTGCTACTAGTACTGCTGCTGTACCACTACTACTACTATACTACTGCTGCTGCTACTACTACTGTACTACTACTACCACTGCCACTATACTACTACTGCTACTACCACTATACTACACTGCTGCTACTACTGCTACTATACTACTGCTGCCACTACTACTATACTACCACTATTACTGCCACTATACTACTGCCACTGCTGCTACTACTACTACTACTACTACTACTGCTGCTGCTGCTGCTGCTGCTATACTACTACTACTACTATACTACTACTGCTACTACTACTACTATACTACTACTACTGTTGTTGTTGCTGCTGTTGCATGTCATAAGCTTAAAAGACCACGCGTATTTTAAAAAGAAATGGATGGATGGATGGATGGATGGATGGTAAATTGAATATTATACTGTGCCATAAGAGCACGTTCAAATCTAATTTTACAAGAAAGTTATTTTACAACTAACGATGCTCTTAACCATGCAAGTTTTCCCGCTATACCCATTTGAAATTAAAATAAACGTTATGATTTAACGTACAATAAGGAATTTGTTCATCTTGAGATGAGAAAAAAAATGCAATATCAAACATAGGGTTTGTGTCGTCGTGGTTAATGGTCTAATTTTACATTTGTTTAAGTGTTGATTTCTAACTTGCAAGAAGATTAAAACTCTTTTGTTATGACCATTTTCGGAACTTTTTTAATGAAAGTAGAGAGAGTGCTGGCATACCTAAGACACTAGCAATATCAAAGACAAAAAAGAACGTCGGCTTTTTTTGTAAAATGTCATGTGTTGCTCTAACTGTATATCTGTTCAGTTTTTACTTTTACTTATGTGTTTTTACTTGTTAAAATGATTAGCATATAGCCTATGCTATAAACGATTCGTTTGGTTGAATTTCAGCCAGTATAGGCTACTACCGGCCTCTGTATTCCTAAAATCTCAATTCTACCTCAAGCATCTATCTCCGCACTGAAAACAACAGAGCTGAGCTTTAAAACGTCTAATTCACAATGCACACACAGTCACCATAAAATGTAATAAACATCTCAGTCCGCTTATACGGTACGTTACATTTTCCTCCGGAGTAACCTACACGTCACCGAACAAATCGGTTCTCCTCCAGGATCATTACTATGTCAAGCATATCCTGCTTCTGAGACCAAACCATGCTGGACTATGAATTATTCTCTTTGAGGCGTGAAGGAGCGATTCAAGAGTGATTATCAAAAACTTACAATCGGTTTAGGCAGACATTAAATACATGCAAAAGGGGAAGCATTAAAGCCCCCCAGTTGTGAGCTTCAAAGGGTAAATAAGCATAGTGAGTATTGTCATAGCAAATGCGTCGTTGATGTCTTTCTACACCTATTTAATCCATGTCTTAAAAATAGATAGGTGCTAAATGGTCTTAATAAAAGTTTGTTTTATATAAGTGTGTTTGTTTGGAAATAATAACAAAAAGTGACTTTAACTAAATGTCTACACAAGAAAAATCTCAACATTTGCTGATGAATAGCTATAACGTTCACCCATTCACTGGATGCTCTCCTTGAGGATATTTCGCTGTTATGTTAATAAACTAGTACTTACACAAATTATTTCAAGACAAAAAATGTAGTTTGAAGCCAATAACGGCGAAAAAAAGGGGATTAATAATGGATATAACAAACAATTGGCAGTGAAATCAATAGGAAAGAGCTTCCTGAATGTCGCAACGGCATAACATATTTGCTGTGCATGCAGAGTATGATAGCTTCTCTGTGGTGACATGATACCCAGTGAAAGGTTTCAGGTCTTATCAGGGATGTGTTTTTATCAGGCTACACCTGTCGCCCTGGCCCCAGGGGCGGTCTACTCAACGACCCGCAGTCCCACGTCTCAACGGCACTTGTGTCCTTAATGATCACCGTGACCCTTCCACCTCATGTGCCAAAGATCTGTCGCTGGAACCCGCACATCAAAAACCGTGGCAGAGTTTTCGGTCCGCGTTGTAAATTTCAGAGAATAACCGGGCTGCTCGTTGATCCAGCTAATGGAAAGAAATTAAGAAATCGCAGCTGGGGCCAATTCGACATCTTGAATTCAAAATTATACTGTCATCTGATTTTTAAAAAAAATAATTTTATCTATCTATCTATCTATCTATCTATCTATCTATCTATCTATCTATCTATCTATTCTTGCTGGATTTCCAGCATTTATTTTGTTATTATTTTGTAATTTGCCTTTGCTTTTGTGTAACGTCTTCGTAACAGTTTAACCTAAAGTATTATCTTAATTATTTGGAAAACTGCCTTTCATGACCTCGAGAGTAAATCTAATTAGTAAACAACACACACTAATATAACTGGTCGACGGTTCATTAACCGGTTTGACACTGCAAGCCCCGTCTCCAGAGAACAAACAGTAAATGCGTCCCAACGGGGCAAAAAAAAAAAAAAAAAAAAGGAATGAAAATAAATAAATAAATAAATAAAGGGACGGTGTAGAAGTTCATAGGTGAAGTCTTCCGTGCAGGGACTATGAATTATTGAATGCTAGAATGCCTGGTGTATGGGATGCCATAACACACTTGTTATAAAGGTAAGCTGAGAAGATTCCCAGCGCAGCAGAGAAGCATGTGGGGAGTGAGAGCCGATCCATTATTCATGCATGATTAAAGGGATTACTTCTTCAGCTACAATCATCAGCTCGCAGGCTTCGGCCAAAGAGAACGTGCACATCCTTTATCGCATTTAAACTAGCTATTGTTCTTTGGTCTATTGTTTACGGTGGTGGCATCGAACAATAATGAGTTTGCGTGGCAGGGCAATGAAAACACAATGACGGTGACCAAACCAGGCTAGTGCTTACACAGCTGGAAGAAGACGGGATACCCGCCACATATGCAGCGTGAATCCGGCAACACGCCCTGTGATACCGACATAATACTCAAGCTTGATTTACCACCGTCCTCAAACCCCAGGCAGGAAATCCTTGACAAGTCAATAGCTCTTCTTTACACAGAGAAGTTAATAAGTGATGGGATGTGTGAGGACTTTTTCAAAGGCCATCGCCATGGGAAGAGACAGAGCAATAGGTACTGTGTGAGAGGGGAAAGTTTGCTTGAGATGTTTCCGGAGTGGAAACCGTACTTGACAGAATGGGGATGAGAGCACTGCTTAATTGCCACAAACTGTCTTCCGGACGCCGCTCTGCCTCACTCTCTCTCTCGGGTAGGATGCATGTTAGGGCACCGGGAAACGCTGCGGGGCGGGGGCGTGCGACGCAGAACCAAGACACCATCGATTCAATTATTCATAAAACGCCAGCAGCAATGAATGAAATTGTGACCAATATGGAGGCAGCCAGCTAGCGCTCTGCGTTTTATTAGTCTTCTCCTATTATCGTCACACGGGCAGCCATTTCAAACGTCACCCAAGTTCTTTGCTAACGTGCCCGTCTGCAGAGGCTGTTACTATGAGACATGACGCTGCCCTTGAATAGGTACTCTCTGTTCTGCTTTAGGGTTTCCCGGTTCACAGGCATAGCTTTGGATTATCTGAAAGAGTTGCAAGACACCTGAGGATATGAACGAACACAGATTACTCAGACCGTATAAGTTATTGAAACCTTCTGAGTGTATGTGACCACACTCGATCCATGTTCTATATTTCTGTGGTCACCATTTGTAATGCTGGCTTTTACTTGCTTGAGGTCCAAGAACATTTTTCAAACATATCTCCTCACCTAATGGCTCTCACTTTACCAAGTACCACACCAGTGTCACAGGTGAGATATGGGGAGGGGAAATCGCTGTGGGCATCATGACCACAATTAGGCAAGACAGAGCCTCAGAGCTGGCAGACCCTTGTGTCATCTACCACCTTTCCTGCCCTTCATGATTACATTCTCTGACTTGCTGTGACAGGCGTGGGAGTTCCCTCATGAAAGATGAATAGAAGAAATGCAGGTAATTAGCAGCTGCATTGAAGTGCAAATGTCTTTTACTTGCCTTGTGGAGTCTACTGCCTGCGATGGGGAAGACATCCAGCACACAATCTAAATAATGAATATTAACACAGAGGCCCACTGCCTTCAAACATTTTAACCACCTCTGCTCTTACCCCCTGCAGAGTACATTGTTTATGGAACAGTGCAGAAGGACATGACGGGGGTAACTCAGCTGATTCCTTTAGGATCTGCTGTTTGAGAACACCATCTGAATTCACTATAGATAACCACATATCTACTCTCAGGAGGTGACCATAACACGTCCAATTGTGGTACCGTAAATCACCATCAAAGCAAGGCTGCATGGTTAGTGATTTAGAACCCCAAATCAGTAAAGTTGGGATGGTATGGAAAATGCAAATAAAAAAAGTTTACTTTGATTTCATTGCAGACAGTATGAACCCAAGATATTTCGTGTTTTGCCTGGTCAACTTCATTTCATTTGTTAATATGCACCCATTCCTGCATTTCAAGCCTGCAACACATTCAAAAAAAGTTGGGACGGTAAAGCATTTACCACTTTGTAATGTTGCCATTCCTTCTCACAACACTTAGAAGACGT
>JAACJT020000002.1:4611027-4627247 GCA_009936485.2 Gymnarchus niloticus | reverse complement strand
TTCCGAATGTGGTTTTGCATTGTCTTGTTGAAAAATGCATGGAGATGTCGTCTTGAAGGCAGCATATGTTGCTCTAAAATCTCAATGTACTTTTCTGCATTAATTCTGCCATCATAGAAGTAAAAATTACTTTGCCAAAGGCACTGACACAACCCCATACAATGACAGACCCTGGCTTTTGGACTTGTTGCTGATAACAGTCTGGATGGTCCTTTTCATCTTTGGTCTGGAGCACACGATGTCCATTTCTTCCAAAAAAGATCAAGAATACTGATTCATCTGACCACAATACACAGTTCCACTGTATGATGGTCCATCCCAGATGCCTCCGAGCCCAGAGAAGTCAACGCCGCTTCTGGACATGGTTAACATAAGGCTTCTTTTTTACACAGTAAAGTTTTAATTGGCCAGCATTTGTGAAAGTAACTCTGTATTGTAATGCTTGACAAAGGTTTGTCAAAGTAATCCTTTGCCCATGTGGTTGTATCAGCTATTGATGAATGACGGTTCTTAATGCAGTTCTGTCTGAGGGATTGGAGATCACAGGTGTTCAGCTTAGGCTTGCGCCCTTGCCCTTTATGTTCTGAAATTCCTCCAGATTCCTTTAATGATACTATGCATTGTAGAGGGAGAAATATGCAAATCGCTTCCAATCTTTCTTTGAGGAACATTGTTTTTAAACATTTCAATAATTTTCTCATGCATTTGTTAACAAACTGAAGATCCTCTGCCCATCTTTGCTCCTCAAAGAATCAGTCTTTTGTGGATACTGCATTTGTACCAAATCGTGATTACAATCAACTGTTGACACCACATGTTTGAAATCACATCATTATTACATTTTTTTACTTCATTACTAGCCCTAAATTGCCCCATCACAACTTTTTTTTGGAATGTGTTGCAGGCCTGAAATGCAGGAATGGATGTATATAACAAATGAAATGAAGTTGACCAGACAAAACATGAAATATCTTGGGCTCATACTGTCTGCAATGAAATAAAAGTCAAAATAAATTTAAGAATAACTGCATTTTTTTATTATTATTATTTGCATTTTCCATACCATCCCAACTTTTTCTGATTTGGGGTTGAAGTTGTATGCACCAGTCAGCTCTGAAAATCCATTCATGTTACCTGGGTAGTCTGGCAAAAATCATTTTTTTGTAGGCTACATATTTTGCTGATCTACTCTTTTGGTTGGGTTCAGTGTATTAATACCAAACGTTCCTTTGAATTTAAAAATAATCTATTACACATACTAATCAACTGTGCTGTAGGATAAAGCTGAATGTGAGTACCATCTGCTTAATTCAAAGCCTTGAAGAACAATATAACACAACACATGCATAATTCAGCAATGCTCTACAATAAGAATACCCTGAAAAATAAAGAGGATTGTCTCTGAAACAGATAGTGTACTGACTACCTAGGAAGACATTGTGAAGGACACATAAACCAATATTAAAATTTCTATATACAGCAAAATATACTTTGCCTGTCTTCTTCCCTATAATGTGCTGACATTATTTCATTATAACTGTGGTATTCCAATGAATGGGAAATATTTACACATGCAATAACAGTCAATGCAGTTTACTTTTGGAACTTTTAGGATAACAGATGAAGTATAAGAATACGAAAGGCCTAATATTATGGATCCGTACATAATAAGTTAAATATTAATCAGCATTATAATCAGCGTAATTTATCAAGCATTTTCTGTCTAGTGATAGCAAATTCTCAAAGTTACCTTATTTCTGAGATTGTAATATTAAGGGTTGGACTTCATGCTGGTGATTTAAAAATGAGAACTTTAATAACAGTAATTAATCTATTAAATCGGTAGCGATGACCTCCAAATGCAGCAAATAATTTTACTCTCAAATGTTGTGCTGCACTAACAATCTACTATGGTCTGTTCATTTATCTATTATAGGGATGTGGGAATTGGGGGATGGAAGAATGTGTACGCTCCCAATATTTCAGAGATACCCCCCCCCCCACAAAAAAAAAAATAGGTGTGTAATACTGAAATGAATCTGATGTATTTGTGTCAAGCACCACGCAATGTTGAACTCTTTCGTACACCCTTTTGATATAGACACATAACAAATAAATAATTGATATTTCAAGTTATTTTTAAAAGAAAGTACAACTGATTTGCTCATTCACGTATACAAAATCGACACAGCAGGCTACAAGAGTTTTTGTCACAGAACAGTGCCCTCTGTTGGTGTGAAAACAAAGGAAGTCTACAACACATTGGAACAATTCTGAGTCATTTGTGATTGAAGTTATTGGTCTCCAATTAACTAAAAGCAAGAGATCCTTATTGGGATTTGGTATTAATGAAATTTTTCCGTGACAGATAGAGAAGGGAGTTTCCTAAATTCTATAGTCTCTTTAAAGACACACAATAATAAAATCGGATAAATCATCCGGAAATTCCTTATAGAATTCACTTATCCAGCCATCATTGCCAAGTGAGTTGACGTCTTTAAAGTGGGCTATATTAGACTTGACTTCAGCCCTGGGGAAGAACCAAGCAAAGCATAACCCCTTGTATATAATTTCTCAAAAAATGATTTTACAAAACAGGAGATCTCCTTGGGGTCTTCTGAAACCAGATCACCAATTTTAAGTTTAAATACGGAGGTGAGGTTCGCATTTCTCTTCTCCAAATTATAATAATAGCTAGAGTTTTTTCTCCCTTTTATAACCACCTACTTTTCGATCTGATAAAAGCTCCCCTGGCTTTATCCTTATATATACAGCCCAGTTCTGCCTGTAACCTAATGAATATACTCCGATATGAGTATTGCTTGTGCGAAACGTCATCGTTTCAGCTACGCACTGTATGATTGGCTCGCTGCGGGAGACAGGGCTTAACGTTTCCTTGTGTAATTGGTTAAATTTTGCGTCAGTATCATAGTAACGACAACGTATAACACGCCCGCATGCGCAGACGGTCGTGTTGAAGTAAATGGACAGGTAGCCATGGAGCTGTAATACGATTAGTTTAGATAGTGTTAAATGTGACAGTCGCTTTTTTTTTTTGTGTATAAACGGGTCTTATAATTCGCAATAGTAACTAGTCTTTTAACAATTCCAGAAAATGCCGGTAAGTTTTTTTTTTTTTTTTTGCTCAATATGCCTTGCGAGATAAGGGGCTGTTGTGTCCTGTAGCTTGCTCATAAATATTGTAGATTTTATGTCCAGGCTTGTTGGCTGCTGGCATAATATCCAATATATCGGAGTAAGCGAATCATTTATGTGAGTGTCTGCCTATTGTTTTAGCCTTGTATTCATGACAGCCGTTTAGTTGTATTACCTCCCAGGTATAGCTAGGTGGCTAAATAACTGAACCGCTAATTCGCCTTATTATGCTGTGTCGCGTTTTGCACGTTGTTGTTGTTGTTGTTTCTACGTGTGTCATCGGTTTTGCTGTCATCCATTCTGCTTCACCGTTCGGTTTTCAGTGGCAGCCGACTTCTAAGCAGTTGCATTGTCCTCATAGGGTCACAGGGTGGAGAAGCCAGAAAGGGCTGAGGTAAGCGACAACGTGAAGGTGGTGGTGCGATGTCGGCCCCTCAATCAGAAAGAGAAGATCATGAGCTACAAGCAGGCGGTCATCGTGGACGAGATTCGAGGGACCATAACCGTGAACAGGGCGGACACTCCTAACGAACCACCGAAGACGTTCACTTTCGACACCGTCTTCGGGCCTGACAGCAAGCAGCTTGATGTTTATAATCTGACGGCTAGGCCCATCATTGACTCTGTCCTGGAAGGTTATAATGGTAAATAAACCATTGATTTGATGGTAATGTGGGTAAAACCTGCCTATGGTTATTTTTTTATGAAAATTCTCAAGCTGTTGCTATTAAAAGCCAGTTGAAGGGTTGCAATATCTTTGATAATAAATGCTTCGCGAAAGTGGAAAATGTTTTTTCCTTATCGTCATATTAAATTTACATTTCAGGAACCATCTTTGCCTATGGTCAAACGGGGACTGGGAAAACATTCACCATGGAAGGTGTTAGGGCGGTGCCTGAGCTTAGAGGGATTATTCCAAACTCCTTTGCTCACATATTTGGCCACATCGCAAAAGCAGAGGGAGATACCAGGTAAGAAAGAGGGGCCCTATGTATCACCTGTGCCCCCTAACCACCTGTGAGGCAGAGGTTTCCAAGCTTCGCTTGGGGGTGTCGTGACAGCTGAACATATAACATTAGCTTAATTCGGGTGCATACATGTCACATTGCACGGTTCCCCAGTGAGACTTACAGTTTTCAGTATTTCCTGCAACGTCATGGCTGTAAGCTCTCATAATTCCTGTGAGAATCCACCCCCCTCCCCCCAGCACTCTCACATTTTTGTCAAGTTTGGGGGAAAAACTGCCCTAAGGTCATTTTTATTGTCAGCGTCCCACAGCCCAGTTAGAATTTTGTACTTTGTCTCAGATTCTAAATGCAGTTTTCTGTATTTTTAGAAAATTTTTTTCATGTTGTATTTAAATGAATTGTTGATTTGTGACAGACAGGTACCAGTAAGAGTGAAAGGGAAGGTCTACAAGATGGTAGTGAGAGCAGTTATATTATATGGGCTGGAGACGGTGGCATTGATGAAAAGATGGGAGGCAGAGCTGGAGGTGGCAGAGTTAAAGATGTTAAGATTTGCATTGGGTGTGAGGAGGATGGACAGGATTGGGAATGAGTATATTAGAGGGTCAGCTCAGGTTGGATGGTTTGGAGACAAAGCCAGAGAGGCGAGATTGCATTGGTTTGGACATGTGCAGAGGAGAGATGCTGGGTATATTGGGAGAAGGATGCTGAGGATGGAGCTGCCAGGCAAGAGGAAGGCCAAAGAAGAGGTTTATGGATGTAGTGAGAGAGGACATGCAGGTGGTTGGTGTGATAGAGCAGGATGCGGCGGACAGGAGGAGATAGAGACTGATGGTCTGTTGTGGTGACCCCTGATGGTAGCAGCCAAAAAAGAATGAATGAATGAATGAATCATGCATTTAAATGAATTGTGCATGCTCTTTATTGTTGCTGGGTTTTTTTTGGCTGAAAATGTACTCAGTTCCCAGTGTATGACATTTTGATGGAAAAACTGTTTTTCAGGTTCTTAGTTCGAGTATCCTATTTGGAAATTTACAATGAAGAAGTCCGAGACTTGCTGGGCAAAGACCAGATGCAGAGGCTAGAGGTACGGTCTGCTTGGATTTCTTTGCTGGAAGACTGCATCCAAATATGTTGTGCCTCATGAGATTTCTAGTGGAGCCTCTATTTGTAATGTACTAAGACAGCCTTGGGCTTTATCTACAGTGCAACTTTCATGTTTTTGAATGGAGTATGTCAGCATCCTGGCATTATTTGGTTTGATACCTGACCCTAAGCTGTTACTGCATTCACAGCGTGTCTTGATCATAATGGATGTGTTTGTGCATATTTGTGTTGATCATTTGACCTTGTAGGTAAAAGAAAGGCCAGATGTGGGCGTGTACATTAAGGATTTGTCGGGTTATGTGGTCAACAATGCGGATGACATGGACAGGATCATGACACTTGGGCACAAGAACCGTAAGTACTTGAGGAAGGTAGAATTTGTGTTGCTTTTTATTTGAGTTGTCCCACTGACTTGCAGGAGGAAGGGTATGTTCATGGGTGGGGTATACATACACTACATGGACAAAAGTATTGGGATACCCACTTGTGCAATATCTCATTCCAAAACCAAGGGTATAAATAAGAAGTTGGTCCTCCTTAGATTCCACTCTTTGGGAAAGGCTTTATGCTGGATGTTTGAATATCATTGGTTGGGTATTGATGTTAGGTCATCAGGTCCCTTTCTGTTTGTGTGGTCTATGACATCACAACTGAACTCTTGTTGTTTTATAGAAGTTTTCACATCACGATCACTTCACTCGCAGTTAACCAAGGCAGAAATTTGATACTGACTTGTCGGGAAGGTGGCATCTTATGATGGTGCCACGTGGAAAGTCACTAATCTCTTCAGTATGATCCATTCTGCCACCAGTGTTTGTTATTGGAGATTGCATGGCTGAGTGTTTAATTATACACCTGTCTCAGCAATGAGTATGGCTTAATTACCCAAGTCCAAAAGTATGTGAACCCCCCATTAACTGGAGTCCCAATACTTTTGTCTAAAAAGTGTACATACCAGCTTTGTTAATTTGCAGGTGTACTTTTTGGT
Source organism: Gymnarchus niloticus (assembly GCA_009936485.2). Lineage (NCBI taxonomy): Eukaryota > Metazoa > Chordata > Actinopteri > Osteoglossiformes > Gymnarchidae > Gymnarchus > Gymnarchus niloticus. The sequence goes on along the minus strand of JAACJT020000002.1, from coordinate 4,621,028 downwards.
GATTTACTTTCCAAATTGACTAAATCTACTGTACAAAGGCTCTGTGGGAGCAACGAATATGAATGAGCACAGCTCGCGGTCCCACGCCATCTTTACCATCACGATTGAGTGCAGTGAGAAGGGAGTCGACGGCAACCAACACGTGCGCATGGGCAAACTCCACCTTGTAGATCTGGCTGTGAGTACTCTTTGATGTCCTCAACGTTACAGCCATTGTCATCATTCGCTATGTCGTGCTCTGACGTGTACACATTGCTCACAGTGGGCCCGTGTCCCTGTTGCTCTGGTCACATCTGGCTTGGCCTTGAAGTCTCTGGAGGAAGCACTCATGTCTGATGTCTTTTACCTCAGGGGTCCGAGAGGCAGGGGAAGACGGGTGCCACTGGACAGCGTCTGAAGGAGGCCTCCAAGATCAACCTGTCCCTCTCCACGCTTGGGAACGTCATTTCGGCACTGGTGGATGGGAAGAGCACACACGTACCCTACAGGAATTCTAAACTCACCCGTCTGCTGCAAGACTCCTTGGGAGGAAATTCAAAGACTATGATGGTAATTGGGATATGTTTACATCAGTCTAATCATATCGTACCTGTTACTGTTTTAATATCACTTTAATCGATTATTTTCTGCAACCAAGGTTATGGTTGTCCATGTAAAGTTTAATGGCTTCTAATTTATTTTGAATACCTGAATATAGCCTGATTATAAATATGGACATGTTTTATGAAGTCATTATTAATAATATCAGATTTTTGAACTTGGTTACTGAATTTAAAATTTTTTTTTTTCCTCCCTTTCCCAGTGTGCGAACATCGGGCCGGCAGATTACAATTACGATGAGACGATCAGCACCTTGCGCTATGCCAATCGTGCCAAGAACATCAAGAATAAGGCTCGAATTAACGAGGACCCCAAGGATGCCCTCCTTCGTCAGTTCCAAAAAGAAATCGAGGAACTGAAGCGAAAACTACAAGAGGGTATGCATCCTGTTCTGAGCTTGTGGCTCATTTCGGTCCAGAAAGCTCTGTTTTGGTAGGTTTGAAAATGAAATGCTAACTGGCCAGAGAAGAATGGGCTTCCTCTTTGAGTCTGGTCTTTTTTTTTTTTTTTTTTTTTCCCTCCAAGGGTTTTTCCTTCCCACTGTTGGGGACCCTGGGCCCAGGATTATATAAAGCACTTTGTGACAATGCTCTTTGTTACAGGCGTTATATAAATAACATTGATTTACCTGAAGTGAGAGACACAGTAAAATTCCCCCTAACTGGAAATGAAATGGTTTTGGACCTCTGGTGACTTTCGCTGCTTCTTTCACACTGCTTGTCATTGGCAGTATAAAATATTGTATGTTTGGGTGTCATTCTTAAGTCTGAGGTGTATTTACCATTCTAAGGTACTTTTTTTTTTCATTAATTCTGTGGTATTTGTAGTCAGTATCTGCTATGTGTTAAATGAAGGTTTGTGTAAATTTAGTCACCCGATTTCTGCACATATCTCAGTAGGCTGAGATGGCGAAAGCCAGGGGGCAGTGTTGAGTTGTGAAAAGACCGAATGGACTAAGTCATTTTTATTTAACCAAAGATGCACTATAAAAGGTATGAACTTACCATATTCTGGAAAGATGTTTTTAAAAAAAATCTTTAACACCATCCAAGGTGTAAATTAGGTGTCTGCTACACAGATGGGTATGCGTCATTGCACAGCTTCAGATTAAAGTTCTTATCACTTAGTTTTGCACAAATGTAATAACTTAATTTTCATAGACTGGTTTATTGATGCCTGTTACAGACCAAAAATGGGAAACATTGTCCAGTTCCGATTTTTGGGTTTAAATGGTATTTTGAGCGGTGGAGAGCGTTGCATGTGAAGATGAGTGTGTGCTGTATTTTTTGAAGCATTTTACACATTATCATTATTCAGAGCAATGTATATTGTTTTTAGGTGGCAGAATGCATTTTAACTTTTGCATAGGGATAGAAGCAGATATTTCTCCTTGACCTTTAAAACGCACTCTTCTGTTTTGACTCCTTGTCTTGATCTTGCCTTTTGAAGGGGATGAGATTTCTGGATCTGAGGGAAGTGCTTTTGAGGAGATGGATGATGCTGATCTGCCTGATGGAGACAGTGGGGAACGGCACAGGAAACGCCGAGGTACGGCCTTCCACCATGGTGTGTGTCTGCTACCCGAGTAGTCGCTCTTCAGATCTCCCAAGTGAGTGAACCGTGTGTGGAACCTGGCGAACCTTATCCGAAACGAGCAGTCACCTTTCATGACCCTGCGACAGTGACAAGGTGACGGAGCAATCCTCAAGATGTTCCATCTTAACATTTTGTGTAAACTCAGCAAGCGTTTGCACTTTCTCCTTCAAACGTCCCTTCAGTCAGTGTTCCTGGCCGTGTGCAATAGGATGTGGGGTTTCCACTGTCCTCTGGAGGCTTCTTGCTCTCTCTCCTTCAGAAAGGTGTCTTCACCCCATAGGGTTGATGAGGCGAAAGCTTCCTAAGGCATTATTGCCAGCAGCTATGATCTTCCCTGCCCCCCCCGCCTCTTGCCACGTGCTTTATGTGCTGTGTGTAGCCTGATTTGGAGAATCCCCTGCCCCCTCACCTTCCTGTTGAACTTGTTGCCCTTCAAAAAGCCTCACCTCAGCAGCTTTTGTCTTGGCCAGCCATTTGGGAGCGCTGACTGATTTATAACACTGACAGAATGCATACATATGTTTTATATGTATAACTCTTTTCTGGAGCTGTTAAGACAAGAAAGGGAGCCTTCTGGGGTGGGGGCGGTTGGTTCCTTTGAGTGAAATATGACGTGGTCAGTCAGGCTATGGCCTCGTGTGACTAGAGGTGCTTTCCAGCGCTGTGGCTCTGTGAAATGAATATAGAAAACGTCATCCAACCTCCTGTCCGTATTCAGGCAATCAGAACTGTGAGCCCATTTTCCCCTGACGTGGCTGTGCTGCTGTGCTTGTTCACCGCAAAAGGAACTTTCTGCTCATGCAGAAAAATAGGTTTGAGAACTGGCACCAAAATTTAGCTGGTCTGGAATCAGGAACCTGTGCCATGAAGTGCCGGGGGTGGGACAAACAGCACAAACGTGTACAGTCGGGTCCATAAGTATTTGGACAGCGACACAATTTTTATATTTTTTGCCTCTGTACACCCACCACAATGGATTTGACATGAACACCATTAAGATGTGATGGAAATGTAGACTTACAGCTTTAATTGAAGGAATTTAACAAAAAGATGGCATTAACTGTTTGACTTGCAAACATGATTGTACATAGTCCCTCCATTTTCAGAAGCTCAGAAGTAATGGGACAGTTGACTGACAATCAGTTTCATGGCGAGGTGTGGTGTGTTCTTTTAAACATTAAAGTTTGATCTGAATTTCTGACAATCTTTGAATTGGGTAAAGATGCTGAGTTGTCTTTTGGGATGGCTCAATACCACTTTTTCATCTGATATGTAATAACACAATATTAAATATTAGCCCAACACTGATTTGTCTTTTTGTTTCCGCTTAACTTCTATGCCATGTGTAATTTTAATAATCTCTAAAAGATGTTCAAACTGTAAAACAAATGCTCCAATTCCCTAAAGTAATAATTACAAAATGAAATGCTGGTTTGGCAAGCTGAAGCAATCAGTTTGCTCGTGTATTGTATTTGGTTATAACTTCAGGTTTTTTTTTTTTTTGATGATCTAGTGTTTTTGGTCAGCTTCAGACTGATACTGATTATCAATTTGGCACACTTTGGATGTGAAAAGACATTGTCAAAGCTTGGAGTAATGCTTTTGAACACAGGACAGTATTTGTTTTGTGTTGCCACTGGAGCAGGTCAGTGACAGGGCTGCTATGTTATGTCGAATTTGCACTGAAGGGCAGTGGAAACACACTAGGTTCAGATCCAACACCAGCCAGACACCAACACTGACACAGATGTTGGCGGAAAAGAGACAAGTAGTGACCTGAAGTCTCTCACAAGAGACAGGATCACATGTACTCCTGTAGTGGCAACCAAACTTTGAGCGCTCAATTTTCAGCATTTGAAATTTAGCATAAACAATGTTCCGTATTATCTGCTTGTTCAAAATTTGATTCCCGAACAGTTGTGCATCATTTTTACACGGGTTTGCACATTTTGCCCAAGCATTGTAGTGGATACCTTCGATAGGCATTTAACAGGTATTATTAACCTCACAGTGTTAATCTTCCAAACCATATCTGGTGACCCAGTTTAACTCTGAGTTTACTGTAAGCAGCAAATGCATTGTGGGTTTCCATGTAGCCCACCATAAACATCAGGCAATCAGTGTCTGTTGTGTCAGAGCTGGTGAGCATTCAGAGATAAATCGCATGGTGGACAGCCGTCTTGGTTCTTACTGTGCCTTTGCCTTTTGCGTGTCTCTTTTATCTCATGTTTGCTAATACTCTTCCATCTGCAGACATATGCCTTGTCACTGCGATTAATCAGTTGTGTGGTTTTGTATATGCATACCCAGACACACATTCCGGGTTCAGCAAATTTTCAAATGGTCTTTGCAGACTTTGCACATTATTTCTTTTGCATGCCTTATTTTTCACTAAGAAATCATTGCAGTGAAGTTATTGTGGAATGTTCAGTTGGGGCATTTTATTTGTATAATCTATATCGGTGGTTTTCATTGTAGGGAGGGTCACGGAGGTACTACAGGGGAGCCACTGAACATTTAATATCATTGCGTTTTTAATGCTGCCACGTAGGCTCAAAGGCTGTTGTGCTTATCTGGGTGGATGGTAAAGACTGGTAACCACTGGATTATAGATCATAATAAACGTTTTAAAAAAAAAAAAAAAAAAAAAAAAAAATGACAGGCTGGCTACCCAAAATGAACTTATAGCTCAAGATATCCTAGGTTGGTACTGTTGCTGATTTTTGACTCCATTTGTTTGTTGTCCTGTCATAACGGTGATGGTAAATTGTCTGTCTTGTGAGTGGGGACTGACACTTCCCTGTCTTAGGCCCTGTTTTATCACTCGGAATTTTAGAAAAGTAGCAGTCGCTTATTGAAATAGACGGATATACTTTTATCCTGAAGGAAGTTGCAGGTTTACAGTAGTGTGACACAGACAGAAAAAGTAAAGCAGACATTTTAGAACTAACAGAATAATCACCAACAGTAAACAGTACACTGGATGGCCGAGCAAATACTGTACACAATTCAAAAGTGGATAAAGACGTCTGACCTGCAGTGCGAATGCAGGAGCGAACAGGAATAAATTTTGCACATGATTTCATAAATGAAGACATAAAAAGTTACAGGCTGTAATAGTGTAAAGGGTTATTCAAGGACATGTTTCTCAAAGATCCTAAAAAATAGACAAGCCAGGAAGTAGTATTGTACGGTTGTTTCTGTTGAAACCAATGAGAATTCTGTAAACAAGTGTGCTCTGTAGTCCAGATTTATTCGGTCTGTTGGTTGCTCTCCCCACCTAAAGGCAGGAGGTAGGAATGATGTAATGTAGTGTTCCATGGAGCATCGCAGCTGTCTGTTGCCTAGACTGCTTCTTTGTTTGGTTAGCTTACCTTTCAGACGGTGGGAGTTATTGTCTAGTGTAGCCAGCAGTTTTCTGTGTGTCTTCTCTTCTGCCACAGTCTCCAATGGTTTTGGACAGGTTCCCAAACAGAGCTGCCCTTTATCACTTTGAGCCTTTCAGCATTACCTGCAAGGATGCTGTTGTCCCAACACATCACTGCATAGAAAATTGCACTAGCGACAATGGCCTGGTAGAGGACCTGATGAAATGGCCTGCATATGCCAAAGGAGCTCAGCCTCCTCAGGAAGTAGAGGCGACTTTTTGACTCTTGTACACATCCACCGTATTAGTCCTCCACTCAAGTCTGTCATCTTGGTGCACCCTCTGGTACATGTAGGTCTTCACCACCTGCATGTCCTCATCATCAATAGTGACAGGTCTAACCACCATTTCCATCTGCATCACCCTCAAATGGTTCAGGAAGCACCACTCCACTAAGTCCTTCATTAGGGACCTGTATTCATTCTCCTGCCCACCTTGATACACCCAACTATTGCTGTGTCATCAGAGAGTTTCTGTAGGTGACTTGAGTCCATGTTGTAGCTGAAATCTGAGGTTTGGGTGCTGAAGAGGAAGGGAGCTAGTTCAGCGAAGCTCTTAGTCCATCTCCACAGGCTTCAGATGTTCACGAGCTCAGGGGCTGATCAGTTCTGGGTGTGTTTTGCCTATCGTTGAAGAACCTTAAAGGCATTAAGTTTATTCATATTATCAGCTAGTTCAATCTGAAAGTTTAGGGCAACATTATCTCAACAAAGGTGATGGCATTGGCTTCACAATTTGAATCTGCTCTATGTTTGCATTCATGTGCCAATTTGACTGTGTTTTGGTTTAGTTGGTTATTATTGGTGTAAATTACCTCACCTGTTCCGCAGCATTGGTTGCCTCAAACACTCACAATGCTCCCTGTGACACGTCAGCCTGATAACCTTACTGTGAGTGTCAGTGCATGAGCTAAAGTGATTGACACCTTGGTGATATTATCCTTGGCATGGCACATCACTGTGGTGATGTCATTTCTTTTTTAATGGATGAGTCATATACTGAAACCAAAGCATAATGGAATTAAGACCAGCTTACCATGGAAACACTATGCCCATGGTTTTCACAAAGTGAACTTTAATTCTGCCTTTTTTTTTTTTTTTTTTTTTTTTTACAAAATTTCATTTCACATTATTTTTAAATTTACATGTTTATTCAGCATTACTTCGGACAAAAGGGTTTGGACAGAGAGGCACACAGCTCTTAAGGAGCTAGCTTGAGTTTAATGAGGGACCAGCAACAAGTACAAGCAAGGATTGGGGCAAGAGCTGTGCCAAACCTAACAGAGGAGACTGTCAAATCATAATTCCATGACCATGGTCCTACTATGAGCAAAATATGACCATAAACAAAGGCTGGCTGTTGGTGGAAAAGGTCTTGGTTATAGGAGCTTGTAAAGCTGTTCCAGAATGGTATTTGTATCTCCTCATGACAGTGTCAACATCTACACCTATCAATGTCATCCTCAGGAAGGAAGAAGGTTTCCCCTGAAAAGATGGTGGAGATGCAAGCCAAGATCGAAGAAGAGAGACGGGCCTTGGAGGCCAAGTTGGACATGGAGGAAGAGGAGAGGAACAAAGCTCGAGCCGACCTGGAGAAAAGAGAGAAGGATCTGCTTAAAGCCCAGTCAGTTTCTGTCATGCTTGCCTTATCCTTATTCTGGTGGTATCCTTATTTCAGAGGTACACTTACTGTATTCCTCTGGTTCACAGGCACGAGCACCACTCGCTGCTAGAGAAGCTGTCGGCTCTTGAGAAGAAGGTCATCGTTGGTGGAGTGGACCTGCTGGCCAAGGCTGAGGAGCAGGAGAAGTTGCTGGAGGAGTCAAACAATGAGCTGGAGGAGAGACGCAGACGGGCGGAGCAGCTGCGCAGGGAGCTGGAAGAGAAGGAGGTAGCAGGGTGACCTTGGGGGTATTGTCTTCCGGGGGCTGTCCTGGCAGGATGACCTCAGGGTGTTATCCCCCAGGGGTGGCCCTGGCAGGGTAACCTGGTGTTGTTACTGTCGTATAATGCAGCAAGAGCGACTTGACATCGAGGAGAAGTACACCAGCTTGCAGGAGGAGGCCCAAGGAAAGACCAAGAAGCTGAAGAAAGTATGGACCATGCTGATGGCTGCCAAGTCAGAGGTGAGCGGAACAATCGGGTGGGGTATGGGGTCTCTGAAGCTCAGCTTTCCTGAATCGGAGATGACCAGAACTCAGATGTGTTTTTTAAGCTTAACTTATTCACATTTGAGATTCTGATCAATATATGCCTCAGTGTACTTTGAGTTTCCCGTTGTCACCACTGAGCGGCAATTGCCTGAATGATGCCTGATCTATGGGGGTGAATCCGTAACTGATCATGGTTCCTCCGTGTCTGTTTGATAGATGGCAGACCTGCAGCAGGAGCACCAGCGGGAGATCGAGGGGCTTCTGGAAAACATCCGTCAGCTGAGCCGTGAGCTGCGCCTCCAGATGCTCGTCATCGATAACTTCATCCCTCAGGAATACCAGGTGAGCGGTCAGGGTGTGCTGCCAGAGTTTTGCTTGTCTTTATAAGCCAGCAGAATAAACCTGCTGCTGTTGGATGGTGCCCAGTCTCTCTGCGTCCCCTCATCCGTCAGTCGGAGTTTAGTCATGGGTATTGCTGTGTGTCTGACGATTGACCATTTCCTGCCAGACGTAGTGCACATGTACTTGAGGAACATTGCTTTCACAGACTTCCACATTATCATGTTATTAATGGACAGAATTAACAGCGTGTGTATTTGGAAAAAAAATATATGGAAGTGTGTGTATTTTTACACATAGCCATTCATGTTGCTGGCACTGAATTGGTTGGGTGAGCCTGTAAAAAATTGTGCCATTCGAGGTATTTCATGTATCAATGGTAGCTGCTGGATTTCTCCACAGGAGATGATTGAGAATTACGTGCACTGGAACGAGGACATTGGGGAGTGGCAACTGGTGAGTCGGTGGTGAGAGAGGGGGACCCGAGGTTGTCTGCCTGGCAAACACTGTGTTCCAGCAGAAGACGTCGGGGTGATCCTGATGCTAGTGTTTGTCATCTTGCCTCAGAAATGTGTGGCCTACACTGGCAATAACATGAGGAAGCAGACGCCGGTGCCAGACAAGAAGGAAGCTGATGTAAGTTTGCCGAGCGTCGTCTCGAGGGCAGGCCGCCTTCTCTGGGCTGGTGTAGGCTCAGCGTGCCCCTGCCTTTCCCCACCCCATTGCAGCCCTTTGAGGTGGACCTGTCCCATGTCTACCTGGCCTACACCGAGGAGAGCATGAGGCAGTCGCTCCTGAAGCTGGAGAGGCCTCGCACATCCCGCACTGGGAAACCCAGGCCGAAGACTGGCAGGCGGTAAAATCATCTGCGGTCATCAGTACCTAAATTTTAAATTTGCTAATTCAGAAGTTCATTTTATAACACCCCCCATTTTCTTTTTTGTAGGAGGCGCTCCACTAAACCCGAAGCTGTGATTGACTCTCTGCTGCAGTGAATTCTGGTCCTACAACACTGATCCTAACCTTACTGAAAGCTGTTCTGGAATAACGGCGCTTGTTATTCCACAACATTGAAATGGACTGCAAAGAATAATGGGCACATTGTACAGAAATTGTACTGCTTTTCAGTCAGAGATTTTCATGAGATTGATTGAATCAGCAGCCATGTATTGAAATGCTGCTGCTTAAATATTGGTTATGTGTGTAGAATAAGAAGAGATTCCCACTACTTCACAGTAACACTATCAGCTTTTTTTTTTTTTTTTTTTTAAATTGTGAATCTCAATAGGCAGGATGCCTTCTCTCTTTACACTGCGACCTTCCGATCAGCTTCATGCCTGATCAAATGTGTTAAAGGTGAAAAATAACTTTTTTGTCATATGATCAGAAGGCCTTCGTGAATGAGTTGTAAGCATGGTGGGAGGTAACAGCCACTACCTCTCAGCATTTCTGCAGATGGTATTTGCATCTTCAGTGTCTAAGGTCAGGTGGTAACTGACTTTCTCCCTTTTGAATTATGTACTGTAACCCTGTTATTGTGTGGTGACTACCTGTCTTAACTGGATGTTTTGTTACATGTTAGTGATGTATATTCACCCCCGCCGCCCCTGCCCCATCCCCAGTACCTGCCAGGGCCCTGTGTGTCAGGTGCTTGCTGGGCGTGGTTTAGGACCCCCGGGTGTCTAAGTGTATTTCCCTGGAACCCTGTGTCCTGGAGTGTTGGTGTGAGCTGCAGTTCCAGAGACCCGTGGCTCAGGGACAGGCCCAGGGACCGGCACTGTAACGAGATCCTTGTGGGGACTATCCACTCATCTCTTTGGGGAAAAAGTCCCAGTAATCCCCTAATCCCAGTAATGACCGTCTTAACTCCTACCCAGCACTAACCTT
>JAACJT020000002.1:4590568-4608437 GCA_009936485.2 Gymnarchus niloticus | reverse complement strand
GAACGCCAAACTCTGGAAAATACTGGAGCACACAATTTGGTCATCGACAGTACCTTCTTCAAGAATGGGACCAGTCACCCACTCACCTACACCAGCAGCGGACAAGTGACACAAATCAACTACTGCTGATTTGGCACCCTAACCTAAAGTTAGCAAACGACGCAAAGGTGATAATGTCAGACAACATCACTCTGCAGCATCACACCTTTGTCATAGATATCCGAATATACATTAAGCGACAAATCAAGGTGAAGGTGATCGACAGCGAATCTGGCAGATCACCTCCTCAAGCATAAGGGCCAGCTAACAAATTTCCTAAGGGACCTCAGCATAAACCTCAACCTGCGAACGGAATCCATGTGATGCAGCATTGTCTATCAGCTCCATGACATCACCGGTGAAGCCCTGTGAGAACAAAGATCGCCAAGCGTTTCATCTATAAACAGACGTGGTGGTGGAATCAAAAAGTCCAAGTGACCATCACGAAAAAGAAGATGGCATACAAAACCTGGCAGTGAACTTGCCTCGATGCAGACTGTCAGTGAAACAAAGCACTCAAGATAGCAGTGAAACAGGTGTTGGCTGTGGAAAAGGCCAAACAATACAACTCTCTGCATGAGCAACTTGACTTGCCTGGGAGCAAGAACAAGATCTACAACACTGCCAAGGTATGCCATTGATTGACTCAGGACATCGGCCAAATCAAAAGTATCAAAGAACCAACAACTCCTGCGTGACTCAACCATAATTCTGCAGCGATGGAGCAAATTCTTCATCATTGATGGCGGCAAAGTATTTCCCCACCAGCTAATCTAACTCAGTCTCCTGACCCGTCCCGCCCATATCTACCTCAGAAACAGAAGCTGAGAGAATGAACAATGGCAAAGCAATGGACTCAGATGTCTTCCAACTGAGGTCTAGAAGCAACTTGGATGTGGCGGTGTGGAACTACTAATGACGCTGTTGAATAATTAATTTCGTTGTACTCGTTACAATGACAATAAAGATATTCTGATTCTAACATCATCGATGAAGGGGTGACACCCCAAGCCTGGTTGACTAGTATCAACAGTGCCATGTTAGAAATGCAAGGGCGATGTGGGCGACTGTACAAACTATTGCCCCAAATGTCTCTTCTGACATACATTGAAGATATTCAAACACATCCTCAAGTACTGTCTAGGGGATGTTGTGATCATCAGTCCCAACCAATTCAGACTTGTGAAAGGATGCAGCATGACGGACACTATACACGCTGCATGTCTACTCATGGAGAAGCAATGGGAAAAGAACAGTGCTCCACATCAGGTTCTTGGATCTAGAGAAGGCATTTGACAAGGTGCCAGATGATCTCATCTGGAAGGCCCTCCGGGCAGATGGTGTGCCAGAAGCCTATGCCTGATGTGTCCATCTACTCTACATCAATGTGACGAGCACCATCTAGTGTTCTTCCAGAATGTCACCACTGTTCCCAATAGGAGTCGGCATCCACCAAGGTTCAGCAATGTCGCCTCTCCTCTTCATCCTGTGTATGAACACAGCCATGGTAGACCTCCAAACGCCAATTCTGTGGATGCTACTTTACGGCAATGACTTCATGCTCATGGAAGAAGTGAGACCAGCACTTGAGCTACCGACACAAAGATGGAATAGTGGCTGGAAGAAAATAGCCTGTGGCTAAATATCAAGAAGACTGAGTACTTGGAATGTGGCCTCCTGATGAACAAGACCATGCATACGTGGGTGAAGACCAGAACAAAATTGCCGATTTCAAATATGTATTTATGCTACTGCATCTGCACCAATGGTAGCTGTCTCCCCGACACCCAAGTGTGCATCAATGTACCATGGCTCAAGTGGTGGCAAGTCACTGGAGTCCTGTGTGATCAACGAATGCACAACTACCTCAAGACAAAAGTGTACAAGACCATTGTTCATCCAGTGGTCCTTTACGGCTCCAAGTGCTGACCAATGACCATGCAACATCAGCAGGCACTTCATAATATGGAGATGCAGATGGTCTGCTGATCACTCAGTCTTACACAGTGTGACCATGTCATGTATACAGATGTACACAATCTCATGGGAGTGGTGCAAATTACAGAAAAGATCACCTCTGAAGAAGCTCACCTCCGATCGTATGGGCACGTGATTTGTAGCGAAGAAGGGATGGTGGCCATGATAGCCCTACGACTTAGTCCATGCAGCAAGTGACCACACAAAAGGCCCAGTAAATGCTAGCTCAAAAAAATAAAAGTTATGTGACAAATCAATGTCTTCCTGGAAGAATCACTGGACTGAAAGAAGTGGAGAAAGGCATCAAAAGCAGTGGAACCTGCCTCAGCACAGGACAAACACTAGGAAAGAAGACGACTCCTGAAGTCTGATCACTAGTGTTGCACTGTACTTTCCCTCTGTCAGTTATTATAAATACACGGTCATTTTTCTCCTATATAGTCCCGTTGTCCCAATTTTCACTTATCATCACACTCACATCGTTATGTCTGACCTCAACCCTAGATTGTGGTCGCAACACCTAGCTCCTCCATGGTTTTTAACATATTCCTAGGGCACATCATGATGGAGGCTTTAGAAGGCCACATGGCACATATGAGCATGGGAGGGCAGATCATCACCAACTTGAGATTCATTAACGACATTGACTTAGCTGAATATAAAGCTAAACTGGCAGAAGTGGTGACCTGACTCGATGATACATCGTCCAAGTTCAGGACGAAGATTGGGTTGGTATTCCATGAAGCGAGCTTATAAAATCGAGGCTTATGTGAAATAGCCTAACAGTTCACTTCAGGCTCAATGAGTTCCACAAACAAAATTCAGGTGTATTTCATTCCCGCTAACTCAAGACAAGCTTTGGCAAGCGAGGCTCATGCGCGTCCACACGATATATGAGGCAGCCCTGATAATCGATGTCAGATAGTGAAGAATAGAAGGGAAAGCGCTGCATTCTTCACCCAGTCAGAACAAGAATTATCAATACAAGTCTATGAAGAACATAAAGATATAATAATTAATTAAAGGAACACTACAGCCATAAGCAAAGCTTGTGAGGCTGCTTAGCAGAAAATTGCTAGCAGGCTAAATGCGTAAGAACGTAATTTAAGTCACCTCTTAGCATTGAAGATTTACATGTATTAAGCAACTAAGGATTTATTAGAACAGTTTTAAGTATTTAAAAGGTATAGTTAAAATAACATTTTCGTTGACAAATGTATTCTAATCACAATCGTAAGGTACTTTTAAGGATACTTTTTAACACATTTGTAAAACAGTTAAGGACAGCATGGAAATTATTTAGGTCCACCTGAGACAAAAAGTGATAAATATATAATTGTAAATATTATAATGCTTGGTTCAGGAGCAACATGAGTGGGATTAAAAGGTCTTGGCAGCAAGTGAAGATTAAATACAAAATCATTCTTCAAAATGGTAAGGGTAAATCTTCTTGGAGCTAAATTTGTACAGAATTCATTTAAAAACCCATATTCTGCCCCCACTGGCGTGTATGGCATGATATAGCCTGTTACTACAGCTCAGCAGATAGCTAACAGTTCCCAAGAGAAGTCCAAAGCCGAAGTTCGTTTTTGAAACTTTACTTGGGATATACTGTAAACTAAACAAACATAAAATACATGTCACAATACATTAGCTTAAAGCTAACTTATACAGAAAACGTTACAGAGATGCTAACACTTAGCATATACAAATTCAACAAGATAAGGAACAAACCTCGTCCATCAACAAGTTCACGTCAGAGATATTCCTTCTGCACAGTCACAAAGAAACAAAACACAAAATACTCACATGCAAACGTCTTCTTAGCCAAACAACACAGAACAGGAAAGAACGAGTCTGTCCAATTCCTTCATCCAGATGGAAACTAACTACAGTCACGCAACAAACTTTACCACAAAGTTTGTCCAGTAGGGGTCTCCCTACCCCAAATTAACAGAACATCACAACCCAAATTGCATTGCATACCATCTGAAACATTTCGGGAGATGGTAATGAAGACAGACGACTTCTTGTTTGACGACCACTTTACCTTAGATGTACTTAACATAAGGTATTATCAGTACTTACTTGTACATTAATACTGTGTAAAGATGTGCGGTTTACATAACCAGGCTCTGTGGGACCTGCTGGAGCCATTATTTTGACATGGGTGCAGTCTATGGCTCCAATGATGTTTGGAAAGCCTGGCAAATTGAATGCCGTTACTAATCCAAGTTACTGCTCGGTTTATGATTAATGTGTAGTAAATTATTGGAGTTGATGGTGCTGAATCTATGAACATCCAAAGAAAGTCTCCTTGATGCCAAGAATGTCTTCGTGGCCAGGAAAGGTGATGAAGGTATTTAGAAAGTGTTTTAGTGCAACGCGAACCTTTCTAATTTCATGGCACTCTGTAGCATTGCTTAGATGTTCTGCACCCCCAACGCTGTAAAGAAAAGAGCCACTGGCAAAGAAACGTAAAGCAATACACAAAGACTGTGAAGCTGTACGCGATTCAGAGCGATGAGTGTTATTAGAAATGTGAGGTTCCAGTAATTTACACAAATATTTAATATTGCGTCTACTAAATCTATAGCGCGTGGATAAATATTCATTCAGAACATCTAAGGGATCTACTGTATCCTGGGACAAAACACTCATGGAACCTGTGACCTGAAAGCTTTATGAATGATCCATGCTCCCTCATCAACTGGATTATAAATGGGCAAGCCATAGTTGTTCATGTAAAACCCTTTAATGCGTTCCTTTTCATTTTATAAAGTCTGAGGAGCTGAAGTCGCCTGCCTGAAATCAGTAATTATTGAGAGAGAGTGTGAATCCCGGGTATTTACAGCTAAACTCCATAAGAAAATCAGAGTAGTGTAGATGGGGTGCTATCCTTGAGATCTTTGGCATAGCTTGGGCAGATCACATCATAAAATCCACTGAACCATCAAACACCACATTGGTACATATGAAGGTCTGTAAAAAGGAAGACATTGATGTGGTATGGTCATGTTGTAAGATTAGATGGGTTTGCTAAAATTGTCCTCCAGGGAACTGTCCAAGGGAAGACAGTGCGGAAAAATGGACCGACAACATTAAGGAATGGAGAAGGCTAATGTTTGCAGAGAGCCAGTCACTCATCCTCAACTGCCAAGGCGAGAGTTAACTGGTGGTCTACTCACTGCCGAGGTACAACTCTCATAGTAGTTAAGGGACCAAGACAAGATGTGTTCTGCCCTTGCTGCTTGTGCTGAAGCAACTATGCAGACCGATAACTCTTTGACAATTGACAAACGTCGTCTTCTTTATTAAGGCGTTCCCTTCAACTAACAGAGAAAAACTAAGGGGAAAAATAAAACATTTCAGGCACTCAACTATGGCGTGCCGAACATAAATATTACATTCGTTTGTGCACACATCCAGATGCATAGCAAACGCGTGCAAAAGTTACAAAAGTCGCACAGCCTATACCTAATTAAGCACACAGATGCGTGTTACATAACACAAGTAGGTTAGAGCAATTTATACAAACTACATACGACTGCTCGCTTATAGCAATCACTATTTAAAGACAACAAAAATGCCATCAATTCTAACGCTACATCAAAATGCCATTTGGTTAAACTACTAACATGAAACATTACAAACTGTATTTTGCGAAACACCTGCAACACCGCAATAATTCTAAATACGCTTCTAAAACATGTAAACTGTAATAGTTACAGGCAATGCATTCCATAAGGCAACGAAAAAAGAAAATCACGGATTAACTCCCAGCCGATCCTATCTCTACGGCTATCGACAGCAACCAAACTGTAACACTTCCGGTTACCTAATTAACGCACAAGAAAATGAACACAAAAAAGTAAGATCACCACCTGCTGGCGAGAGCCCATCTCCGCCAGCACAAGATGCACAGTATGAGTAGCAAAATAATTGATCTGGCAACATATCAGAAAATGAACTGATTTGTATAATAATAGTAATAATAATACATTATGTTTATAGGTGCCTTTCAAGTCACCCAAGGTCACTGCACATAAGGAAATAACAAAAGAATACACACATGATAAAACAGATAAACAAACCAGTATAGAATTTATACTTGAGTGCAGCTAAGGTGAAGAAGATAAATTATGAATTGAAGGGGACCTAAAACAGAACCATGGGGAACACCACAGTTGACAGGAAAAGACTGAGAGCAAAAATTTTTAACTTGAACGAACTGGGCACAGTCAGAAAGGTATGAAGTGAACTAGGCAAGAGGAATACCAGTGATGCCAAAGGTAGCAAAATGGTTCAGCAAAATACTATGTGAGACTGTATCAAAGGCTGCACTCAAGTCACGCTGGACAAAAACAGTTAAAAATCCTGCATCAACTTCTGTATCCACTTATGGGTAGTGTCACCTGCAGCCTATCCCAGGCAGCATGGTGCACCAAGTTAGTGTACACCCTGGAGGGAATGCCCGTCCATTACAGAGCACACACTCACTATGAACAATTTAGAGATGCTGCTTAGGCCAACTGCATGTCTTTGGACGGAGGGAGGAAACTGGAGTACCCAGAGGAAACTCGTGTATCACAAAATAACACATACTACAAACTTCACACATGCACAAAGCATTAGGATTCGAAACCCCAACCCTACAGGTGTAAGGCAACCTTAAACCAATAATTTGATTTAACAGCTCTAATTCATACAAAGGCTTTAGTCAGTTTGAAATACAAATTGTAAAAGAATTCTGCAAATAAAAATGTTGCATTATATCTGTGTACTTAAATGAACACTTTGACTAACTTAAATTTTAATAACAACAAAGGCTCACTCTTACACATCCATAACATTCTAAAAGAGGAGAAAGACAGCACACAAATCACTCTGAGTCCTAAGATCTTGGTTGGTGGTTCAAAGGTGTCTATTACATGCAGCCTCTAATATCCTTCATCTCATTCCTCTGCTAATCGGAATACAATCCTTGTTTGGAGCCTGTCTACTTCTTTGCAGTGCCTTCTTGTCCTTAGTCATGCGATGCCATTAGAGCTATTGTGTCTTTGTCAACCCCTGACTAGTGTGATACTGCCTTAGATGGTGATCTGTCTTGCTGCACCTTCACCTGTCCAGGGCTTCCTGAACATCACAGAGCAGGTGATGGCATCCATGTTGACAGCCTCACCGTCTGAAATCAGCAGCTTGTCCATGCTGTCCAATGGGCTTTTAAATGGAATGATACAGACCTAATTGTGCAATTGCATAACTATTAGTCTTTTATAGCCTTTTCCACACACTAAATTGCAAGGGGTACTACCATGACTGTTGCTTATGGTCCATAAACAACCCTACACAAACATGCCAGTTTTACTGTTCTATCTGATATGACATAGTCAGCCATATATCACAAGGATGGAGACTCAGTTGTTATCTTCCTGATTCTGGTGTCATCTGATTTGTGCTGGTAAGAATACCCAATCCATCCATTTTTCATGACCTCTCATCCAGGACAGGGCAAGCTCTGGACATGACAGTGTACGCTATTGGCAACGTGGTGAGCCCATTTCACTAAAGTAGAGCGAAAACAGGGAGAACATGAACATAATCATTTCTAAACTGGAGTCCCAATAAGACTTGTAACAAACATTCTTAAAATGTACAAAAATGTACTTTGTGGACATTCCTATCCAGTTCTACATTTTACACTGTTTATTGTCAGACAGCTTCTAACAACCTCTGTATTTAGATTACTTGTTTTCCAAGCACAGCTGAGTACAGCTGAGTAAATTTTCCCTTCTTTTGTCAGCATTAAAATGCCAAAATTTCTTTTAGTTTGATGTTAAATGGGTCCACATATATATGGCATGTATTAATGGTTATTGTTCTGATCTACCTAATTCTTCACAGATGCCCATCAGTTTGTCTTGCTAAAAATTTAGTAAAAGTGATTTTTTTCTTCTTCTTCTGTTGGAGTTGCAAGCACATGCTGTTTTGCTGTAGGGTACGGGTACAGTTTATGCCTTTACTGTCAATTTATATTCTATAGAGCTATAAACTAACCTATCTAATATTATTGTTTGCTTGTTGTGGAACTTTCCATTCCAAGAATTCCATTGGGAAAATGATGGCTACATTAATCTGTCTGTATAATTCAATTTCTACTCTTTCAGTGCATGCAGAATTGCTCCTGTTGTGCTGTGACTTTGCATCTTAGCTCCTATCCACGAAGAGATTCACACAACCCGATATTTTGCCAGCACCAACTGCAAAATAAATACTGGCCAAAACTATTTTAATCCTATACAGCCACTTCCTACCCAGCTGGCTGGGGTCACCTGCTACCTTAACCAACAGTAACTAATGTGTTCTTTGATCACTGTGTGACACACTGTGTTTAAGAATAGTTTATTAAGATTGCCTATGAGCCAGTAGAGGACATCTTTCACTGTTCCTCAGCCCTTGATATGACAAAGCTGACCTCCATCTCAAATCAAGCTGGACACTGGTAATGAAAGCACAGATAGGTGATTTGTCAGTATAAGGGGAAGGGTTCTCTGTGATGGTTTTGTATGTGCCTGCTTTTCTCTGGCTGCCTAATTTGGTACATGTATAGCTTTTTAATACACATCAACTGAAAAGTTGCCATCATTTTTAGTTATGTGTGTCCCAGCCTCCCCCAGCCAACCACATCCAGCTTTATGCCGGTCCTCCTCCTTCAGATCTAAACACCTGTTTTATGTTATGCACCTTATAAAAAAACTCTCAGCACTACAGGTAGTTGTGAGATACTGAGTGTGATTCCCCACTATAGTGAGCATCAAGTTACTAGTTTCACTGGCCAGGCCATGACTCATGATTGTTCTTCCTTGTTTTTCTTTCACCTGTGGCCTTTTAGAACCAGTTGCCAGTCTTGAACACCCTTTTTTGACTCCGTGCCTATTCTACCGACCATGACATTGGATTGCCCTTTGGATTTGTTTGCAACTTGGATTTCTCTGCTCTGACCCTGCTTTGTTTTTGACTTCCTGTGTAACCTGCAAGTAAACAACTCCAAGTTCACTTGGATCCTGGTGTATTTGTGACAATGTGTCCCTTCTGACATCCTCTCATGCTGTGAGAACAAACACACTGAAAATGCTGCCCTTGGATGTCGTTTGAATCATGCCCCTAACGGTTAAAGCCCATTGGTAGAGTTAGCAGCTGACTGGCTTTGCCGCTCAGCCACACTGATGCACTGATGGTACAGCTATGACCCATATTTAGCCACCTCCCACAACTTAGCCATCACCACATCAGTTGCTCCTTTGCTGAATTGCTCCTTCATAAGCCCTTCAAGGTATCTGGTAGACATATTTCATCCAACCTTAACAGATTCATTCCACGACACACAAGAAGACTTCCTGGCTCTTCAAATCAGTCATGGAGTATAGACTGGGTTGACAGCAGAGGGCTTAGATTGGGGGTCATAGGGTGGCTGAGTCACTGGAATCACATTAACAAAAGACGTGAAACACCGACACCTTCCAACAATAGTGACAGTGATGATGACACTGGCGAAAAAACCTGCCGCAGTCCTTCTCACAAAAAGAGCTGCCTTCGTTTTCCTCTGCTGACACCTTTCCAAAAACACGATCCAGTAACCCAGCAAAGCATTGCATTTATGAGTGTCTGATTGTTGTCAAACACCTTCCAGGGGAAGTTTGAATTATTTTTGGAGGAAAATTGAAAATGGAAAAATTACTGAGTTTGTAATGCTTTAATCACCTGTTAAAGTGCTTGGACATAAGAAACATCAGTCTTTATTGTAGTTTATGGCCACATTTTTGAATGATTCCAAAGGACTGATTTTCGTTTTGTGCTTGTTTTGAATGGGCCACTCTCATTTTTGTAGTTAAACCCATTGATTTCTCAGACCTGTGTGGAAGTATTTTTGAAATGTTATATTCAAGTATTACTTTTGGCTACATTTATACTAGCTAAAAATCATGCCTTGCTTGTGTGTTGACTTATTGATAAAACATTCTTTATTTGTAGTAGAAAAGTGTGCTGAGCAAGGTTGAGGGTTGGAGCTGGTGCTGGTGGAGACTCTGTGGCCGTAGAGACAAGGAGGAGTGAGGTCATGGCTGGTCCAACTAGGTCACATAAATGCCATGCACAATGTTGAGAAAAACGGTGCATGCTTAACCACAAACGTCTTCTCCCGCTTCTGGATAAAAAGGCGGGCATAAGCTCCCCTGTCCCTATGAGAACCATCTCATACAATTAACCAACCAAACATCAGGAATTTTTTGACTGACATTAGGACTGAATTAGTTTCTTAAATGGACCATTTATAGAAAAGGAAACACATATACAGTACACGTACACATTTAAAGAAACTTTGAACTAGAAGAATGGCTAATTAAAAATAAAATTACACATTTTCAACCCAGTTATTTCTTCTGTGTTACATTACTCATCCTCCTTTAAAATAAGCAGGACAGTCTTTGAAGGTGATTCTGTGAGGGAAGTCAGAATTAAGGGTGTTGTGATATTTTGATTTTATCTACAGCTGGTTGCAGTTCATCTCCTCCCCAATGCTGTCTAAGAATATAAACAACATAATTACTTTTTTGTGCATTCTTGCCATGGTTGTCACCAGATTGGGGCTGCAGGGCCAACAAAGGTAACGAGGCAAAGGGGTTTAATAACAAAACGAAAGAGTATGACCACCAGGCGTTGCCCTGAACATAAAGCACTGAACTCAGGGGAAACAGGATGAGAATGCTAACAAAAGAACTAGGATGTGAATGGCTAAGACCAGAGGGAACAAAACAAACTGGGACCTTGAAACTTACACAAGCAAGGCATGGAACAATACTAGCAGTGATGCAAACAAACACAAAGCAAATATAAGAGACAGTGATTTTAAATAACATGAAACACAGCTGGAACATGAGGGTGCTGTGACTTCAAAGAAGCAATAAACGCAAATAAATGATAAGCTACACTTTTACTTAATTCTCAAAAAAATGAAACATTAGTCTCAACATTCCACATTCAAAAATCTCAGCTGAGCACAAGAACTGTCCGGCAAAAGTCACCGTAACTGAAACAAAGGTTCTGGGGTGTCAATTAGTTCCCATTTCTAATAGAGGGCACTCAGGGCAGGGGGAACTGGAAAACACAATGAGAAAATGAAGGAACATAATGGGCACACACAAGACCCTAGTCAGTACTGCAGGGACTCAGAAAGCCAGAGTGCTGGTGTAGACATGAAAATTCTAATGTGTTTTAGTCACATTTTAAGTAGTTTAATATTTATCTATGAAGTTAAAAAAATACCTAAACATCCTCTGCTGTAGTTATATAGTGGGTGAAAAGGTCATATTGTGGAAAAGCCTGGAGGGCATGATGGGCAGTCATGTGATGATGGGAGTTTACCACGAGCTGGGATGGCATGGGTGTGGATTTTGGTAGGGATGGTAGGGATGCTAGGAACATGGAAAGACCAACTTTTAGGAAATCAGGTTGCCTACCAACTTTCAAAATTGAATTATTCCATTATGAGATCCATTCCTAGCCCTAATCTGTTAGTTACGGCTTTATGGAATCCCTTCATAACCGAAATATGTGTGTAAAATGCTGCTTTATGACATTCCATCCTCTCTAAACTTATGTGAAAAGTTGAACTGTACTGTATTCATAAAGCAAAAACAATTTCAATCATAAAGATGTAAAAAACTCTCTTGATTGTAACCCCTTAGTAAAAGCCCCCTATATACTATACATCTGAAGGCACATTCGTCGCGCTTAGAAATTTCTAATTCTGAGGTCATTATTCTTTTAGAAAACATCACGATGTCACGCCGTATCGCAACCTGCCAACAGAGGGCGCTCGAGTATTACCTGTCAATTAATTACCATACCTATGAAGTGTCTGTCTTTCCCGAGCACTGATCTCGCTTGCGGAAGACAGACATTACAGAACACTTCCTTGTTCCTGTGCTTGGTCTGGTTATTCCAGTCCTGTCTCCCTTCACGGATTTGCTTGCAGTTATTTCCCCCTTGCTCCACCTGCCCAAAACCTACATTCTACTTACCTTTGTACCCTGGTGTGTCTATTAAAACCCAAATTTAACCTGCCCCTGCTGTCCGGGCACGTGACAAATGATGGAACCGATAGTCAGCATAAGAAAATTACAGCCAGTCCTTCATATATTTTGACATACGTAACTGAATTTGATGTTTGATGTCCTGCTGTGGTCGCTAATTACTTTACCCTAAATACCAATGCCGTTTGAAACAAAATCACTATTATACCCTGGAAATGAGTTATTTTAGCCTCCACTTTCCAGACAGTGAGATTGATTTACCTTTAAGTCCCTTAACAACCACTTTTTTCACTTTCTTAAACATTACCCTGCAACCTCGAAGGATTTTTAGTAAGGTTTCAACCTGTTTTACTTCCCCTTAGGAAAGCCGTTTTGTTTTTCCACCTCTCTGACCTTACCACTCTCCTCCAGAGATCAATTTGTAAATAATGAGGACCATTTTTCTGTCCCTAACGGTAATGGCATGCTCAGTTCAGGGAACGGGAGGAAGTGGTATTGTTTGAGGCTTGCAGCATATTAAAAAAAACGAGTAATTTCATCCCAGACTGAAGGCATTTGTTTGACTGTCTAGTGGGGCTTATTTTAACACAATAACTGCAAAGTGTGAAAAAAATGCCACATATAGGAAATGTAATAAAGCAGAAGACCAGTATTCCTGAAATCAAAATGCCTTCCAAACATTTTTGTACAATATATTAACATCACTCAGGTTAAAAATACCTGACTGATTTATTTACCTGTCAGCATTATTGATGGATTAGTGGTGATAAATGGTATTATATAGCCTGCCCAAGGTAATACAGAGTATAACTTCTTATTTCAGGGAAGTGATTTGACAGCTGGGCTCACCAGGGGTCTTATTTATAAAACTTTGTGTACATTTCAATGCATACACACATTTTGGGTGTGCAAGCTTTATATATGAGACTGTAGGTCTGTCAAATGTGTCCTTCACACTGACAAGAGACAACATGGGCTCCATTTATCAAAGCGTGGTGTTAGCCCAAGTTCAGACAGTATCTTTTAATTAAAAGGAAGTCTTTAGCACAACAGAGAGTGCTGATACGTCAACGTGCATGTTGCAGAACAAGTGTGAAACTGAGTACCTCCATGTTTTTGCTCATTTATCTGAAAAATGGTGGCAATTATGTTTGCTTGGTGTTTCCAGACAAATTCACAAATTCTAATAAAGGGAAGTTTGATTTCTTTGTCAGCTTTTCCTATTCTGTTCATTCTTCAAACAAGATTTAAAACAGATATGCATGGAAGATTCAATGAAATATCTCCATATTCTTCAGTGAATAAGCCTTTATATATATCTCCCTTCATAAAAGTCAAATATCTTGTGGCCTGTTTTGTTCCTGTGGAACATTCTCTGCTTTCTTTGCATTTCACAGAGGCTACGGTTGAACGTCATCTTACTTTTCTCATTTTATTTTAAGTGAGGAAGTAGAGTGGACATGCTGAGCTGGGCTTATGTTGTATTCATCTTAGAGAGACATTTTTGTCACATTTTATAGAGATTAAAACAGCAATGCAGTGAGAAACTGACTGAAAAACACCTGTAATCATGTCAGTTATAAGCAACATCTGCATTATGGGAAGTATTCTCCCGTCAACGTCAAAAAAGTGAGTAGCTACATGCATTTTGACTTAAGTGTATTCTCCCCACTGACTTAAGCACAGACTTACCTTCCCTGAGGCGAATTACGCACTTTGGGTGGAGAGAGGCCAAAATGTGGGTGGGTCACATGCAAATTTACATTTATGTGTATTCTCCCCTGACTCAAGTTGGTTTACCATTAGGCTCAATTGAGATAAGCCACATGTGTGCAGAACCTATTGGTGCCTGGCCATGCCATGCCAGTTTGTAAGTTGTCCATTTTTAGCCCGACTTCCTCTGATCTCACCCAGACACGTGCCACAGTAAACTCACAGTAAACGTCTGCTTTAGGCAAAAAAGCACATAGCTGCATGTGTTTTTCACTTAAGTGCATTCTCCCAACTGAATTAAATGCAAACTTATGAGCATTTTCCGCAAACTAGTTGATTTACCGTCGTCTTAGATTTATGCGTTCTGAGACCTGTGTGACATTAAGTGACACTGCATGGCAAAATGGTATTGCACTGTTTTTGTAAAAAGCACAATGCATTATGGCGTGTCAGATTAGATTTTTAAACAATCAAAACTTTCAATTCACCATTTAATTGCTTTTAGCCAAAACCAGCACAGGCCTTCCCCCCTTATGTCAGTGTTTGAGTTTGCACTGCCTCTCTTGCAAGCTTGCCTTGATTCTCAAGTTACATGCTGGGGGCGGGATACTACAGCTGATGGCAGGGCACGTAAAAAGGTATGCAGAAAATTTGCCTTTAATGTGCCTGACGAGACAATACGGCCCTATGTCTGAAAATTGGTTGATTCAGTTAATTGGTTTTTAAATGGGAACAAATTTCCTGAAAGGTTCAGATTGATTGAAACATGTTCAAAGAAGTGGCCACCCATGACCACCACATCAATCTGGAGGGGCATGCATCATCTGATGCTGAGTAGATCAACAAGTGCATAGAAGATGTCACTGTCTCCATGGCAATCACTGGGCAGCCCAATCAGAAACTGTGGGTGACACCAAAGATCTGTGCTTGTAAATTGTCTATTTTTTGCTGTAGTATTGCACTGTTGTGTTCCAGTTTCGCTGTGTGTATTCTCATGGTATATGCAGCCCTTCTTCTTTTTGTCTAGTAACTACACCATGGAAAATGTTATCTTATCCCACAGAAAACTTTGTATAAAAATTAGATGACAATAAAGACAACTTGAACTTGAACTTATTGCCAGTAAAAAGAACAGAATGCCTTCCAAGATATAGACAGAGGTCGAAAAGTAATGAATTTAAATTACTACTGTCATTTAATATTTTTCTCTTTATGTTTCATTTTGCTTAAGTCATACAGTTACACATTTAACTATTTTTTTTTTCGATCTACATGGCTAGATCTGAAAGGGCTGTATTAGCTATATGTTAAGTGCTCTCACATGCAAACACGCATCCTGCACTGAATCAAAGTGAACCCAGAAGAACCTAAATGGAAAGCCCAACATTTGGATCATTCAGCACAAGGGCAGGAACATTAAAATGCTGCCAACTTCCACTACGTCGAGGCTAATGAGCTCTGGAAACTGAGGGTGAAAGGGTGTTCATCTTGACATGATATCTGTGTGATGGTTTGAGATGCTAGATTAAACTGATGAAACTGATGAGACTTGCAATTGCAGTGCAAAAAATCTACTTTCTTGCCTCTGGCACAGCAACGAAAGTCGTATGGTCAGATGAGTCATTGATGACCAAAAGGATCATCTTCAGTCCATGTTTATCATAGCAGAGCTCTCTGGTCGTGCTGTTATAGCACTGGGTTCATTTTCGTTTGTGACGATCTGGGGGGGCCACACCCCCTCATCGCCCTATCCTCAGCGCCTCAGCCCATGGATCCCCTTAACTGGGACCCACATTATACAAAACATGTGTGGAATTTGGAAGGAGCCATAGCTGGACCCAGTCAGCAATCGGCCACTCTGGGGCATTAATGAGCAGGAGCAGGTCAGAGAGGGCGAGAGACAGCTTTGGGCCCATGCTGGACAACCCCCTTGGACAGGCTGGATGGTGGCATTGGTGAGAGAAACTGTCACCTGCCAAGGGGAATGACAGGCTTCCTGGACTGGTGACACTGTTTGACCACATCCCGATGTCCACCTGCCCTGTATGTGGTGTTTGTCCCGCTGTGATGTCAAATAAATGCAACTCCCTTTGGGAGTTGGGTCTGCAACTGCAGTGGTCTGTGCCCATCCCATGACACCTCACATTCAACAGCTTCTGTGGCAAGGCAAATTCAGGGTTATTATTATTAAATTAAGGTCATTCTGGTGAAGCTTTAATGTCCTAAAGTTAGAGGTATTTTCATGGATGAAATGATGCAAACTCAGTTGGGTGGATTTCTAAAGAGGTGTCTAAAAATTCTCATGGAAGGATGTTTGTGTGTCCCATGGCTCTTTGTCAGTGTGAGATGCCTGTCCTTGCTGCTCTTTGAAATGGTAGATTTGAAAAATCAGGTGTGAGGATTGAGCCAAGGGAGGCAATCTGCATGTAGAATCTCCTGATTACTGCTGCTTTCTTGAGATTTCCTTTGCCCAGTAAAACTTAAGATGTTGCCCTTGAAATGTCTTTTAATATGTCTCCAAAAGCAGTGTCAATGTTTTATTATTTTTGTCATAAAATCTACCATCAGGGTCAATTCCAGTATTATCTGGTGAGTGATCTTTTAAAATGGGGGTTAGTATGTCGACCTAAATCATTTCAGTTGTTTCAATGCTCATTTCCATAGAGGACAGGAGGTGTTTACACAATGACTACACTGCTGTAAATTGTGCTGATGTTGCAGCAATCGGCTGACATGTCATGACAGCATGTCCTGTTTTGAAAACAAGTAAATGACTGCACAGCTGGTGCATTAATGTCTTAGCACTCAGAATAAATTCGTCACTTCATACCTTAAAAAAGGGTACAGCAGATGGTACATGCAATATTAAAATTATGCTTATACGTTTACGTTTCAATCATTTGATTAAATGCATTTGAAATTTTTACAGTTTAATAATTGGTACTTTCACCATTAGGTGGCCTCAGTGAACCACTACGTAAAGTAATTGGAAGTTAAATGGATTTTCCCCAGTAGTCTACTGTATAAAATAGTGCACATCCTCTTATTGGTTTAAATTATAGGTCGTTGTTCTGCAGGAGGAGCATATATTATTGGGTAAATTTAATACACGCATTCTCCTAAAATAACGTTCCAAACTGCAGATGAAGTGTAAACCTCTTAGAAATGTGTTATTTTGAGGTTCCTTTCCTCACCTGTTGAAGGCATGCGTATGTAGATACAATTACTTTATCTTTCGAAAAAAAAAAATGAAACAAACGAACACTGCAGAAAAGTGCGATGCAGTGCTGCATATGATCTCAAAAAGACAAAAGGAACGGTCTCATTTGAAAGTGGCAGCAAAGGCGTCTTATTTAATTGTGAGCTGTTAGGTTCCCACATCTTTCCGCTGGGTGGGTGTGAAACGCAGAGGCTGGATGTCGGGGAAGACAGCTATGGTGTAAATTGAATCAGAGAAGCATACGGAGCAGATACCTCAAAACGAATAGGCTACTACGGAGTAGGACTAAAGAACTGTATTTCTAGGGTTAATTCTTACAGAAATTGTGTTTGGTAATTGCAGTTTAAAATATAATGAGACTCTTGCCTTTTTTGAGTCATAATTGCTTTCCGCAAATGGGGTAGCCACCAACTTTTGGGAAAATAGATCCTTCTTGGAAGTTAATTAAAATATTGATAAATAATGAGTTTACATGCAGCAGTATCCGTCTTGAAAAGAGATATGCCAGCGTACACACGATGGACTGTCCAGCTGACTAGTATACTTCTTTTGGAAATGATGAAAAGAAAATGAAGACAAATGGAAAATGAAGATTAAATTATGAGGGAACAAATCGGGACAATCGGCGGCCCTCTGGGAATATTATAATTTGATTTTGAGGACTAATTGGCTGTTTATTCATCTTGTTTTAACGGTTGGTAGGTATGTATTGAAACAATTTGTGCATACATGCGGGTGAGAAATTTACTGACTCCTAAAAATGGTCGAACTACATTTTAATCGCAAGTATTATGAAAAAGGATCCTTTCTGAAAAACCCATGCATTGTA
>JAACJT020000002.1:4547992-4583457 GCA_009936485.2 Gymnarchus niloticus | reverse complement strand
CAATGAACATGAGTTTGGGCAGGCTTTGAGAGGCGGTGGAGGACAGGGCAGCCTGGCGTGCTGTGGTCCATGGAGTCACGAAGAGTCGGACACGACTGCATGACTAAACAACAACAACTCTTTCCAAACGCATGCACTTGCCCATAGAATATGACTGTGTGTGGTTTGTGCCCTGTGATGAACTGGCATCCCATCCAGGGTGTCCCCTGGCCCTGTGCTGCCTGGGATGGGCTTCTGACCCCCTGAGACCCTGCCCAGGATAACTGCCTAAAAGATGGATGGAAATTTACGGTGTTCACAAAACAAAGATATGGAGTATAAAATTAAATGTCCATTTTTTATCGAAACTGAAAATAAGAAACACATTTCCAGGCTGCGGCAGATCGATATCCAAAAGGAAGCCTGTACATGTGGTATTATTCAAGACATGATCCATTGCACCAGTTGGGAAAGATGTGTAAGGCGGTGTCTGACTGAAGACATAGGACTGACTTGCAATGCTGGACTGAACCGGACCAGGGTGTTGACGTCTGAAGCCTGCCTTGCCTAGAGGAATGCAGACTCGTGTCAGTGAAAGTGGAATGATTGCATATTAAAATGAGAGCCATGGTCTCGTATATAACCTAGCTCCAGGTTTGATTTGACCAAATTGACTGGGAGTCTAAAGATTTATGTGCTTCGATTTTTCTTCATTTGCATTCATTCCCTTAAAAACTGCCCATGGGATTCCACATAAAATGACATTTTAAGTTCACTTTGTTCGATAACAGTGTCCTACCAATTTGAAGGAAAAACTATCACATTTACCATGGACAGAGGAATAATATCAAAACAGTAGAACTTTCTTCTTCCTAGCATTACATCCCGCGCCAACACAGGGTGAAGGGATGCCTGATGTTGAAGACTAGTACCCTCACACACAATGGGTGATTTTGCAGTGCAGCCAATTAGCCTAGAACACATCCTTGGACTGTGGGAGGAAACCCACGCAGGCCTAGGGAGAACATGTGAGCTCCCCACAGAAAGGCCCCGGTTGGCTGCGAGGATCAAACCCGGAACCTCCTTGCTGGGAGGCAGACATACTAACCACTCAGTCACCGCGCCACCCTAATAAAATAGTCGAACAATCATTAATATGTCAGTTTTTAGATAATCAAAATGCTGTTTGGAGACTTAGAGTAAGGAATAAAGACTTCATGGGCAGATTAATTCATTGATGGATGAAATAGGAATGTGTTCCAATAGTAACATAAACCGTAATTGTCTACATAACAAATGATGCCAAGCCACATGTCAAGTTCGCCAGGAAAATAAACTAAAATCTTGATCTCATTGTAGATTAATGGACGTGTCACTGACTGTTTAATATCATAAAACAGAGGAGACATGAAGTCAGTGGTCTCAGAAGAGGTTCGTGACTGCTCTTTGTTGCCTTTTCACCTGTCATGCTTCCTCACCTCTACTTTGCAACCTGCATCATCTTCTTCCTAATGCTGCCATTGCAGGATGTCAAATCACACTTTGCTCCCTGAGTGAATTATTATGGCTTCCGTCTCCCGTTTTCCTGCGGTTATGTTTTATGGGAAGGACGAAGTTTTGCTATATTTACATAAGGTCAATTAGTGGTGCATCCAATATGAGTGTCCAGTCTTTTAACTGCTTTCTGTGTGTGAACAACCAGATTTCATTTAGTGATACGGCCATACACTGCATAGAAAAACGGTTGTACATGTTTAAATACATAGCGTTTAAATCTGTACATATAAGGCTCTTCTGCGGAGTCAATTACTCCACGACCTCTGAGGTCTGGCAGGCGCATCCGCGATGTCTATTCGGAAGGAGACTGAGCCGTTATTAGCACACGAGCCCCACCTATAGGGCAAATTTATTATATCTAACCAAAGCTGAATGGCCTGTTCTAATCATTCAAATTTCAAATTTAGACCATGCTCCGGTAAAAGAGGTGGGCCTGGTGTGCTGAAAATGTCTCGACTTGTTTCCAACAGGAGTTTTTTCAAAGGAAAGAATGTATTAAAAAATGTATATTTTATTATATAAGACTTCTAGCAAAGATTTTATTCCAAAAGGTGCACAGTGATTCAAAACGTTTTCTCTATTGAAAACCAACTCCTCTCATACTATTTTGAATTTATTGACCATTCTAGAAAATGCATCACATCGACTCGCTCGGCGATTAAGGATGTCGGGAGCATAACGGTCAAAAAAGAATGTTTATGGTGTGCCCCCTGCTGGCCAAACGCTTCAAGGGTTAAAATTGATTTGCTCCTAATTCCCTGGTTTTACAATACTTAGTTCAACTATTCCATTAAGTTATTATATATATATGATGGATTCAATCGAACATCTGTACAGAGCAAGAAAAAAAAGTCCATGTTCAGAAATGTAGATTCTAGTTTGAATCCATCTTAGTCACGCTTTGCACAATCCATTTACAACCACTTTAGTTCAAATCCTTATCACAGGAGTACTTTGGATTAACTGTGCTACGTATATTATGCAATGTAAATGGGCTGTGAAATATTTGCTAATTGCAACATGTTTTCAAATTGTGGAGGAGGAGTTTCCCCAGCCTCAAACACAGTGGATGCAATTACATTCTCAGCGAGTAGAAAGAGGTGAAACAAATCACATAATGTGATCTTTATTTTACCGTATAATGTGTAGATGTAATTTTACAGCACTTGGGCAATTAAAACGCTGTTTACTTTCCTTTGAAATAAAACCTTGAGTTTGGGAATGGAAGTAATACAGCCCATTCGGAGGTTGCGTGCACATGGATGCTTTCACAATTCAACCACACACTCAAAATTTTAAGCAGGGAAAAACGTCCTGGCAGAAATTACCTTACAATTACAGTAACATTTTGGCAATGTTTATATACATAATGTATAAATCCACAAACCCACAGACAAGCTTACAACTAAAACTGGTCAGTCAGCAATGCTCTCATATTTGGGGACAGACCACCTTTTGCTCTCACACTACAGTCACTTTCGTACATTTCTCAGATCAGAAATGAAATTCTCAAAACTTCTTGTTCAAACTCCACATCATCTAGTTACTTGTGCACATCATATAAGCAATGCCTCATTGTTTTGAACAAATTGAAATGCTCTGGCACTTTCATGTAAATGATTATGTACAACTGTCTGCTGTTTTCTACGTTATCAATTGCTTAGGTCATGTTGATCAAAATGTATTATACTGGTTCTCTGTTAGTCTTACCTCCCAAAACATCTAGGCAGTAGTTCATTGTACAAGTCATTACATGCAAAATGGTTGAACTAGTTGTCATAAACTGTCAAGCATATTTCTATTAGACTTTTTCTGTAAATGCTGTATGTTCTGAATTGATGAATTGCTCTCAGGTTTATATTCTCAGGTGAGTTTTCATGTTTCAGCATTAGATTCACCAGTAATCAACTAGTTCTCTAATATAGCTCAGAGGTGCAGCTCATGAACCTTCAACTGGCAAGCATATACTGTGTTGACGGAGCACAACATTGTATTACAATTTCTGACAATAGAAGAGCAATAGGGTCAACAGCTGGGAAGAAGAAGAGGAGGAAGATTGCGTGGTGGAAGGGTAGGGAGGCAGAACAGAGAAAGAGGTAGAAGAGGCCAAGGACATAGGCGTGTTCCCAATGAAATAAGGGCCACGATAGTGGTCAATGTTCTCAATCATGGCCTTACAGTGGCCGAGGCTGGTCCAAGGGTACAGCTGAATTTTGGGAGAAAAACCATCTCCTCAGTCATTCAAACGTTTTGTAGAGACAACAGCTATGTAATCCAACAATGTGCACTGTACTGTCAAACTGTATACTTACTATGATATTTCATATTACAGTATTCATGGTGTATATATATATACCATGCAGAAAGAGTGCAGCCTTGTACATTTTCAATCATTGTCATCAAAAGCTTAGCCATAGTTTGCATCAGAAAATACTTATAGAGTATACTGTTATATTGACAACATGGCTAAGCATTTTGACTATCTTGTTCATAAACAATGACACAATGACTCGTCATTTTGATGGCACTGACATGTTCATTGACATAAATATTTACTTTTGAGAGATAGACTAAAGATTTTGGGCAAGTTATGGGCTTTTGCAGGTAATCCATTGTGTGGTGCTGTTTGTACGAATTGTTTTGAGAAATGCACTTACTGTTTTGTAAATGTTAAGGATGAATATTCCAAAGTGACTCAGACAAACTGTAATGTGTGTGTGTGTGTGTGGGGGGGGGGGGGGCTAAAAGCTCATACTGTTAATTTCCAAAAGCGAAATGACTTGTGCTGCATTACCACTCAGATATAAATACCATTACACAGTCAGTGTCAACTGAAGTGCTATCTAACATACGTATGTTTCTTGATATTGGCAACATTGTGGATAGAAGTAACAATATTTACTGACTTTGTATTTGCAGCGGCCCAGCAAACTCTGCTTGAACCGTGTCCTCACTGAATTTAGTCATCGTGAGTTCCATTTTGAACTAAACTATCCTGAAAAATGCTTGTCTTGGGTAGCTTTTCATAACTTCTGGGCGGCTAGTGGTGCAAGACTAAAACAACATGTGCACAGGGGAACGGCTATGCTCAACTATGTGTAATAGGAAATGATTTCATGGTTCAAGCACACTTTAAAAATAATACAAGCAACATGCAAAATAATGTGGACCATGGTTGTTAAAGCTTAGGTCATGCTCAGTTCCATCACTGTACTTTTCGGTGTCAGTTTCAATAAACAGAAATCCCCCTGTTATCAAATATTTCTTACGGGTTCTGAAGATGAAAAGGAAAAATGCATTTTACAGCCCATTTGTTAAGGTGGCTGAGTACGGAGGGCAGACCACCTCTTATCTCACCCTCCACAGGCATATCCAGACCTCATTAAATGATAGCAGGGTTTTGACAGGACGCAGGAGGATGTGGCGTCTGCGGTAGATACCATCACACTTAGATATTTACCACTAAACACTTACTGAAATCATAAATGAGACTTTAGCCTAAGTATATCAACAAATTTTAAATGACTTATTTTCAAAAAGATGTGTGTGCAGGCTTTTTAAGCCTGCTGAAATGCTTTGGGTAATCAAATTCCGTCGTTTAAGCTCTCAGAGATTAGGAAGCTAAAGACCTTAGTAGGAGTCTAATGTGTTAAGGAGTGTCCTGTTGTGACAGGGTTTAATTAATTTCCCCATGCCATTCCTGGAGTGGAAATAAACACTCAGAAGGTGAGGCATGATCTCAAAGGAAGTCATTTTGCTTTCCTGCAGGTTTCCAGTACAAGTCAATCTTTAATGCCTTCCTTAGCTCAGCTCAATTTAAAGAGAATTAACACTCTTAGGCCCACTGTTAGCATAAATGAGCTGTTTTCCCTTGCTCTATCGTATAAATGCCACAATAGAAGTTCCGTCATGTAAGTCAAATAAAAAAGAGAGGGATTACAAAGTTGCGCCTAAATAGGCTGTTTACAACCAGCACTTGCCAAATGGGTTTAATTTCATTTTTAGGTCGCATTGTACTGATATCCCCTTAGTATAACTTCCTTAACCTTCAAATCTATATTTAGGAGAAGATGAAACGCAATCATCTGTGCTGTTCGGACTTGTCGGTGTGTTTTAGATAAACTCCCGGACGAGGTCTTACAGATGTTCACTCGCTCCGCATCTGGGTGAAGTTCCCACAGCTGTATGAGGCGGCGGCGAGCCTCGCCATGCCGGCGCGTCACCCTACGGTCGTTATTAATGTTCCATTAACAGTAACGGCGTTAAGCGTTGCCTAGCATGCGAAATTGTGGGCAATTAACCAATATGCCGATCGCTATCGCGCTCCTTGTACACTGAGCCAGGCTGTCTGATACCAGCGCGAAACCTCTCAATAAATAAGCTTTCTGTCTCCCCGTTGCATGCTAGCATCAACAGATGTCTGACGAAATGAATTGTTCCACTGAATTTAATACCTCTTAAAGTCTATAGGCTAGTCTATAGGTAGCGTAGCTGGAAAAGTGGGGCTGTTTTAGTGTTGTAAATAATTTAAACACGAGTTTCTACCGTTGTTGTTGTTATGTTAGAGAGATGGAGAAGTATTGATACTTGTTAAAAATTAAAATATGTCATTAGACGGCGTGAATCGAACGAGTCCTAAGTTGGATCAGGTTGGCCCCAGTGACAGTGTGTACGGCGACTTGGGGAAAGATTAAAAGAGCATTGGTTTCTAATAGTGAATCCCAAGGCAGTGTAATTAAATCAAGGTATGGTTTCTAGATGTACCCCTACTTCTCTGCCCCCTCACCTCGCTACAATACAAATTAAAACAGTATCTGATCATGAACCTTAGGAAAGGCAGTTTTACCATAAACTTCCAATGTGGTAATTATTATTGTAACTGGTGGTTTTATAAAATAACTGAAGGGAGGGGCCCCACAGACGCTTTCAATACCCAGCCCAGCATTCTACTGTGGACAGTGGAGATTCCCTGCCTGTCAGTTTCTATTGGACAAGGGTGATGTTACCATAGTGACAACATGAGGTGACAAATAGGAAAGAAGTAATGGTGCGTACAGAATTCCTGTGGGTTTTGTGGGATAAGCATTTGCCACTGGGTGAAGAAGGGTAGGCTGAGACGTGGTGGCAGCTATCCAGCTAGACTCGACAAAATGCAGAGGAGTAGTGGTCAGCCAATGGTTTCAGGCATGTGTTTTTCTTACACCCCCAGACTGCTGGCTGATTGCTACACCTCTGCATTTTGTCTATTTTATCATTTAATTGAAAAACCCATATATGTTCTTCTTAAGAACCAGGAAGTAAAATCTCTTTTGTTTTCCTCCGGTTTCCATGTTTACATCTGTCAGATTCATTTCAACCAAACCTTTTCAATCAACCAAATGGTATTAATAACCAAAATTATTCATTTTAAAAGCTGGTGCTTCAGTTACACCTATGTATCAAATGCGAGCAGTCCTTACCCTGCTGCAGAAGAACAATGGTGAAAAATAAATTTAAATTTAAATTTACAATTTATAGTTTGGCAGTTTACCTGTGCTATAGCTAATGTGTATCAAAATTTACATTTGTGCACCACCATGGGCCCCTCCATGAATTGCCACCTTAACGTGGTGCAGGGTTTTGAGTGCCCCAGTGATCCAAGGAGCTATGTTGCTGGGGGCAATTGCCCCTAGTAGCATCTCCCAAGGTAAATTGGTCCTAGCTGAGGGGCCAGACAAGTGCAATTCTAATGACCCCAGTGTGAAGAGAAATCAAGGACTCGTTAAGCTTGCCTGGAATAAGGATACCGAGGCCTCGCCCTGGAGCCAAGCCTGGGGGTGGGGCTCTTCAGCAAATGTCTGGTAGCTGGCCCTTTACCCATGGGGCGCTGCATGGCATAGCCCAAAGGAGCCCGTTGAGACGATTCTGTCTAGGATGCCTCCTGGACTCCTCCC
Organism: Gymnarchus niloticus; assembly: GCA_009936485.2. Taxonomy (NCBI): domain Eukaryota; kingdom Metazoa; phylum Chordata; class Actinopteri; order Osteoglossiformes; family Gymnarchidae; genus Gymnarchus; species Gymnarchus niloticus. The sequence continues at coordinate 4,575,988 of JAACJT020000002.1, read as the reverse complement.
AGGAGAGGTGTTTCAGGCATGTCCGGCCGGGAGGACACCCTGGGGCAGACCCAGGAGAAGATGGAGAGATTGTGGGTTGGGAACGCCTTGGTATCTCTGCATAGAAGCTGAAGGAGGTGGCTGGGGAGAGGGAGGTCTGAGTATCTCTGCTTAGACTGCTGCCCCTGCAACAGGTCAAGCTGTTTGTCCAATGAGAGCTGAGCTTAGTTGTCTCTCATGGTATAAGCTGACTGACATCAGCCAATCTGACTGAAGAGTGATTTGTAAAGACACAATTCTTCAGCTACCTTTGGCTTCAGAATCAGATGAGCAGCTAAAGCTCAACTTTTGGAAACAGCTAAAAGCATAATAAAAAAGAAAAAGCAATTTTTTTAGGTCTTGATGTAAAATATTGTAGTTGCTGGCCATATGTGATGCCTTTCCATTATCAAGCAGGCTTACTGTGGATGGGTCGTGCTTGCATATTTCATGTAAGGCATCGACCAATGAGAGGCCGTAAGTGTAAAGGTGAGCCAGCTATAAATGCCGGGGCCCACTGGCACTTTACCATGAGTTCCAGGCCATGCTGGCACGGGGTTTTTTTGTCAGTGTTTTAGTGTTTCGCATAAAAAAACTTGACATGTCCTATATAGGTATCTGCCCTCATTTTGGGAATTTTGCCTAAATTTGCGACGGTGTTGCAAGGGAAAGGATGTAAAGGGAAAAAGACGCCCCTTAAGGTTCTCCTTTCCTGTCCTGCTCTTAAACCAGGATGGCAGAGAGCTCCATGATTCTGTAAGAGATGGTGCTCTTTGGTTGAGTCAGTGGTTCATATTTGCTATCTGTCTTTTTCAGCTAAAAGATTATATTTGTTGAGCTTATTTTCTGAAGTCAAACACATCTCACTTCAGTTCTTTGCTGTGTGAGATGATAACGTGAGCAGCCATAGGCCTTTCTTAATATAGACACACCCGTTTCCCCCTCAAAACATTCTTCCCCTCCCTGCTTACAGAAAGAAAAACTGGTCACACACATCAAAGATCAGCTAGCACTGTACGGTATTAGTTAGGCTCATTTCTGTCACTGTTCATTCTTGCTTACTAAATTTGAGTGGGTTGGCCGATTTACAGTCTCTTAGTGCCTTAGTTTTGCTTGAACTTTTACATTTTGCTCATTATTTTTATATATTATAATGAAGAAATTTTGGTTCTGTAGGTTTCACAGTAATACCTCAGCTGGTCCAGCCCCTCAGATGAAAAACCAACAACCTTTTATTCACAGGTCCAGGTCCTTAGCCATCACGCTGACCTACTTGCTTATTCTAAGCTAACATGCACCACAATGAAACGGCAATACCATAACATCAAGATGATGATTTTTCCACAGAGCTGTAAAGATGCTCCACCATGAGCCCCCAGTCTGAACGGTTGACCTTTTTATAACCTTTCCTGCATGCTGCACTTTAAATGAGAAAAGTCCCTTAACAATCTGTGAGGACACACACGCACCTATCCTCTGAACTGGTTCATCCTTCCCATTATTCATCCATTACCTATTTATTCATGTATTTTTTCACATATGTATCTCTTGCATAATATTTATTCTCATTCTGTAAATATTGTCTGCCTGCATCTCTTTTGCACTGGACTGTCTGAGCGGGTTGCCCCACTGCACCTTACCAAAATGTCTTTTTTTTTTTTTTTTCTTGCTTCTTGTATATACTCTTGCATATACTATTGTTATGTTATTTATGTTGTTCTTTTAAATTCTTTTGTACTGTAACCAAATGCACCAAGGCAGATTCTGTGTACTCGGACTGTATACAGCAAATGAAGTTGATTCTAATTCTGGTCAAAGAGGTTGGAAATTCTTTGACTTCCAGCACATTAGATTGTGTTCAATCTCTGAGATTTCTCTTGATTGGCTAATGATGCTAAAATTAGTGCTGTGGGACTGAGTGGTTTGACCACTGCCACTATGTTTTTGTTTTACTCCATCAAGCTGGAATAAACAGAGTTTTCCTGGTGGGGGGAATAGCGCAGGAATTGCAGCAACAGGTTAACCCCATGGCATACCAGGCTGAAATGTTCAGGGGCACAGATGAGCTACAATTGTTACTGTCCTCTTTCTTTTCTATCAACCACCAATACATTAATTTGATGCTTAGCATAAATAAAGAACAAACGAGACAAAATTTTCATACAAGAAACTCTCGATTCCCCAACTTTGTTTCCTGCCAAACAGCGTGGCTTTCCAGAAGATCCCTGCAAGGCCTGGGAAATAACTGCTCTTTTAGTTTAATAAAACATGGTTACACCATGACTAACACAGTTGGTCTGAAGTAGTTCTCTGCTGTGCTTGGCAAGCTCATGCCTCAGATGAGGATGTTCACACACTGCAGCTGGTGCTAAATCTCTATGGAAGCAGCCCCGAATGGTACAGTAACTTCTGCATTAAAGTCCAGTTATATGCATGTGCGTGCATTCATGAAATGCTAAACAGTGTACGTTTTGTAGCCCAAGGAATCAACTGGGAGGTTGGAGCCAATGATACATTCATAATGTGCTGCTGCCAGATTCAGTTTTCTAATCAGATGATCCAGCCTGGAAACCAAAGCTAACATTAGCATCATTATCTTATCAAGAGAAATCTCAGAGATTGAACACTGCAAAGCCATGCATATTGAATAGGATTAACTGAGGAATGTACAATGAAATGGCAGCAATATTTTTTGACAAACAGATCAGATATGGTTGGAAGTTGTGCAAAAATGACATGGCTTTCTTTCTACAAAGCACACTGGGCAATTAGATCTTGGAGGCTGTTTGAGTGATATAACATCCTCTGAGGCTGTCACTCATTAACATGTCATATGCTGTAGGTTAACTAAGTGAGTGGGTGAGGTAAACCGGCCAGCCTGCTTTTGTACTTTATACACGCTATGTGCTATTTGTGGATATTTTGTACAAATTATGAGAGCTCGTGATTAATGTCTATATTGTTTATTATTGTGCAGATTTTATTATCATAAATTTGTAACTCATGGCAAGCAGCTTACCACTTTAACCCCTGGAAAACGTTTTTTCTGACTTCTGTTCCCATTTGGACTATGAATCACTCGTTACACTAGAATGACGATTAGTGAAAGGCATGTGTGTGATTGTGAGTGTGTGTTAGAAAGGAACAAGGCAGGGTAGCCAGTGCATGGATGACACTGTTGACCCAACGTGTCCCCGGCCAAAGAGGCGTAGCGCCCATTTACTGCCAGCAGAGGGAGCGTCGGATGTTGCTGAAATGAAGATAAAGTCGAGGGTGGGAAATCATAAAATTACATCAGCTACACTTTGGATTCAGTACATGTTACGGCACGACGCCTTTCGGAGAGAAGTACAACCTCCGATGAATGACTGATTCATAACGAAAAATGGAAATGTTACAGTTCAAGAACGTGGTCAAAAATTAAATAAAGACACCACCAAGTCTGAACTTGATTGTGTCTTTTTTGAAGAACCAGTTAGATGCATGGAAATACCGAACAATTACTTATGTGTTTGTAATAACCACATTAGCGGAAATTACCGTATGACATATTGTACTGGATGCGACATTCCCGTGAACTTGTCCGCCTGAAGCTGGTGCCCGGGCTTTTTAAATGGTGTATATTTTAGTCTGTCCTTGAATCGTCGGTTCGTAATGTTTGTTTTGGTTTCATTTCTCTAGCGACAGAAGCATGCGCTTTCATGGGCAGCCATCAGTTAAAAGAAAACCATCCGTCGGCTGGACCAAACAGGCTCCCACGATATTTAAAAGCCGTGTTCGTTAGTGCATCCAGCCATGAACACTCGGGTCCAGTTAAGAGCGCTTCGCCCGTGCGCGACATACAGAAAACACCCCGCAGCAACCCAGCGTTTTAAACCCCCCGCACACCAGTCACCCCAACTTTGTTAGGAAGCGTTGGTCAGGAACAAATGGACCGAATTTCGTTTAAAAAAAAAAAAAAAAAGAAGACATTAGTTAAGGCACGTTTGCGTGACACAAGAATGAAGGAGCTCGGAGCCTGTGAGGGGAACCGGTGCCCAATAAAGGGCGTCTGTTAGAGCAGCCATGTGCCCTGCAGCGTCAGTCTCTCTGGAGCCGCTGCAATTGGCTTCTCAATAAGATAATGATATTCCTTTGGGCGGCTACTCAAGAGCTCTCGATACAAAGCCGCAATGATTAAAAATGATTTATTTCATCTTGGGGGAATATGAGGTGACTCATCGAAACAGCCAAAGCTTTGTAATGGAAAGCAGGCGGCTTTGGAACATTAATGGGAAAAGGGTAAATAAAAATAAATAATCTTGCAAAAGGTGGAGGTGGCAAGCAGCCAGATTCTTCTACTGTCTGTTTCCTGGAGTATATTGGGGTTATTGCCATCGTGCCCGTTTGGCTAAATTGCAGATATTCTTGGAAGACTTGTTTGAATTCATTTCCTGAGTCGTGTCCAGTAAAACCGAGCGGGATAAAGTTTACGTACGAGTGAACATCATAATCTCCATTTTAGCACACGCATAATGTATGTACTGAATGCTAAACTGAAATTGCTTTGCTATGTAGGAATTGCTGCAATGCAGTTAGAAGTTTTATATTTACCAATGGAAAGGTCATACACCATATAATGTTGGCAGATATTTCAACAGAAATTAAGACGCCTACATGTAAGCGAGAATTCCTAATCCTGCAGCAATTGCTCATTAATTTTTGCACCCGGGCAGCAAGAGGAGACACACCTGAGAATCTGTGTTTAATTAAGCTAATTGTTTAAAGGTTTCAGAAAGACTTGTCAAGGCAATTTCGCTGATGGGAAGGGTGCTCATAAAAGTGTTTTTTATGAATGATTTCCTTTTCACATCAAAGGTGCGTGGAAGTTCTTGGCACACCTCACAATCAACCCATTAAAGTATCATCTTTGCTGTGCGAGTGTACAATGTAGAAGTGATGGCTGCGGAGCAGGATTACATGTACATGAGCGTGTATCTCTATATTAATTAACTGTAATTATAAAATGTCATGTTTAAAAACTTCTGATGTCCTGTCATTTTCCTTGTGCCTTACTATCAAAATCCTAAACACAAAAAAATCCCAATAGTTATTTGATACAGTATTTTTCCCAGACGAGGTGCTCTTTGCAGTCCTTGAATTCTTCCTTTGGTCTTTCACTGTTTTAATTTTGCAATGGACATCTCCCACTGCCAGATAAGTGTGTTGTACTTTTGCCCCACAGTTGCTAATCTGTTCCATATTTTTACAAAGTTTGGGGAAAAAAGTGGCATTGTGGCTTACTCTCTGCATGGGGGCAGGACTCAGCCAGTGTCTGCCGTTCTGTGTCCGAGCAGAGATTATTGAAAACAACGCAGGAATGCAGTTACCGTGATTTGAAACAGCATCCGTGCCACTAAAAGCTGTAAATCTGCCTGTGGGGCAGACAACAGTTCTTGGCAAAGTCATTTTCATCTCCCTATTGTGAAATCCTGCCATAATGATAATATGTAGGCTGTCACTTGCACAAAGGATTGGCAGACCAGGAGGAAAAGGTTAAAAAAAACACATTTTAATTTAATATCAAACAAGAAATATGATTCTTAATATTATCTATAAAACTGTACAACATTGCTCCTTTCAAAGGATTTCAAGACTACAAATGATCTGATAAATTTGACTCGTGTTCCTAAATATTCCCATGTTTAAGCTGCATGTCATAAATACAAAACATTAATTTCACTTGCATTTTAAATAGTATGATCTGATGAATCTTACCATTACTAGACTGAAACTTATTTAAGTGCTGAGATGGGATCGGTGGCAACCTAATGCTGTTGTGAAAGACAAAAACTGAATTTACCTCTGTCCGTATCAGCTGTGTCACAGAGAAAGAACAGGAAACCACAATCTGAATTCAGTGTCTGGTAAATACCATCAGTAATATTCTTGTCAGTAAGGCTGTTTCAGTTGCATTCTGGTTGATTTGGAAACAGTGGATTTCTCCAGTTGTTTTACAATTAATCAAGTAGACCGTACTGTTGAGATCTATAAATTCTGAAATGTGTGTATAGGTCTCAGCGAAAATGTCCACAGCGTGGGCGCACAGCCATGCACCTTTAGTCCAAAAGAAAACTTTTACTGCTACAAACTGGCGTAAAAGTGCAAACAATAATAAGCATCATATACTACTAATTTTGACAGGTATAAACAAATATGTGTATATATAAGTAAAAATCAATAAACCGGCCACCACATAACCAAATCTCAGTCATTAATCTTCCAAGTTCCTTGAGCTCCAAAGAGTAACTACCTTTTGTAATCAGACAGGTATCTGTAAAATTAAGGTATGTCCCACTGGTTCTTTGTGGAATAACTAAAGGCACTTCCCTCACAGACAGACCTGTATTTCCTGACAAGTAGGTGACTTGTGTATGGTGAACTCAACACAATATAAGGCCCATGGCATATGATGTTGCATTAGTTGCATTGTAACCACCTTCTAAGTTTTGTATTTATATCACACAAGTAGAAACATGAAGACCATCTTTAGGGGGTGACAGGCACACTCTCAAAGTCAAAAGTTCCGTGGCATCCCTGGCCATTAAGTCCGCTTCACGACAGGTGGTACATGCTGTAGCCCACTGGTGTGGCGTATAGTCCAACTGGCGAGACGGGCAGCATGGGCCGGTGGAAAGGGTATGACTGTCCATAGAGAGAGGCGGCCGTCTGGAGGGGAGCGTTCAGGGGGAAGGGTAGCGTAAAGCTTGGGTGCAGCACCGGCTTGGCCGCCATTTTCAACTTCTCCAGCTCTGCCTCCTGCAGTCTCTTGGCCTTGGCCCTCCGGTTCTGGAACCAGATCTTCACCTGGGTCTCAGTCAGGTTGAGGGAACTAGAGAATTCGGCTCTCTCGGCAATAGAGAGGTACTGCTTCTGTCGGAACTTGCGTTCGAGGGCCAGCAGCTGAGAGGTAGTGAAGGGTGTCCGTGGTTTGCGGTTGGTCTTGTGCTTCCTAAGGGGACAAGTGCTGGGGCTCAGCTGCCCTGTACATGGGAAGGGAACAGATAGGAATCAGGGCTGCGTGTAGGGAGATGGCCAGTGATAGTTCAATTAACATGTGCTTTGTAGCCTTTTAAATAAAAGTACATCCAGAATTGGATAATATAGTCAACCCATAGAAGTGGAGCTAGGAGCGTTACCAAGTCCGTTTACTGTTTTTAACTTTTATATACAAATACCGTATTATCAGAAATTGCTATTTCAAACCACATCCTTCCACTCCCAAGTTCAAACCAATTAGTCAAGATTAGCCCTCATTATGCTCATTAAATAGGTTTCACAATACTGTGTGCATGCGCCGGCACACACCCACAACACAGTAGTTTTTAAAATATTTTAAAGAGAAAAATCACACTATTTAAGCTACAGCTTAGCCAAGGCTGATCTTTACGATCACCGGGTAAGTTTTATGTGTCCGTCTGGAGTACTGAAATGTCAAGAAACTTAAGCAGCTAATAAACCAGTGTAATAAAACAATTTTGAATGCTTCGGGAAATGCTGCAAATGATTATTTAATGCTGTTAAAGTCGATAATAAAATCGACTTTGTTAAAATGTATTTAAAATATACAATTCTAAAGGCAAGACATCATTAAAACCACCAACTTCTAATAACGAATGTAGTGCAGTAAAAAAGAATGATGCAAAACTTAAAATATCTCGTGAGAAAAAAAATTACCATTACACGAAAAGATAATTTGACAATGGTGCATATATTAAAACACAAAGTGTTGTCATTTACAACCTTTATAAGTAAACGATTGTGCTCATTTACTACAACACATGCAATTTTAGGCGAAAATGAACAAAAATGGGCCTCTAATTATAAAACTCATAATTGCAGTCAAAGTGACATATTTGAAAAGGATCATCATTATAGTTTTCCAACAAATTCTATGGAAACTAAACTAAAATATAATTTCCACGTTTTTTATCTGGCAAATTCTGAAACGCTCATTTTAAGCTCTCTTGACAGTTACTAGAAAAAGAAGAAGAAGAAATAAAGTTATAAACGATATCTATATATTTTTCAATAAACCAAATACAAGCAGCACTAAACTTAATTTTGGTTAAATCTTTTAGTGGGTAAAATATCTGTATTTCCCGAACACTCAATAAACCCCGTTTTGTGAAAAGTTCTACATGCAAAACTTTTTCTTAATATAGCTTCAAATAAACAAATACTAAATATAACTATGCCGGCTGTCTGCTGGGAATTGGAGGGTAATAAATAGCGCCCATAGTCCGACGATGAAGGCGCACTTACGTGGTGGCGGAGAGAACCTCGAGTTTGTCACCCACGGTCCGCAGTCTTCATGCTCCGATGCTTCCGATTTCACGGGAGACGTCGGGACAAAGTGCTTTGAAAACCCCTCCGGACTGTATGAATCTCTGGACATCGACAGCGAGCCGTGGGTTCTAGGAATGGCTATCAACGTGCCGTCGTTTTTCTCTACGAATTCGCTCTGAGCTTTCCGATCTGACATTAACGCCTCAACGCTGAATGGCAGACTTGACACTTGGATTTTTCTTTCCTTTGCGGTTGAGTTTATTCGAATATCCTCGTCAGATGAAACGCCGTCTTTAGAACCCAGTGGAGAAGACATGGTTGTAAAATGCTTCCCAGTGCTAAATTCTGTTAGGAAAAAAAACGTCCACAAGCGTCCACAAGTCCTCGCGAATAAGTGGCACCGACTCTTTGAGATGCAAAAACTGTGAGGTTTAAATTTGACAGTAAAGTTAGAAACCAGGGTAAAAAAAAAAAAAAAAAAAAACATTATGGAGGTAGTTTAACTTTCGACCAATCGCGGCGCTTCCAAAACATTGTATCGCACACTCGGGGCTTTTCATTGGTTAAAAGTTTCAGGGCTCACAAAAGGGCTTGAAAATAAATTTAGAATGAATCACATGGAGCCCTCACGGTGACGGGTTGCTTATACCTCCTGGGCTGTAATCCCATGTAAACAGAATGGTCCATTCGGATAATTTACAGCCAATTACCTGAGGAGGAAATTCAGATTAACCACTTTTCTTTCTGTAGTTAGAAGACTCACTTTTTAACGTACTAAGGGATTATGAAACATTGTTAAAACACTATTTGGCCGTTGACTGACAATCCATCGTGGGAAAAGCCCGACAAATGTGCTAAATTTTCTGAACGTAAAATGAACGCGCAAATTCAGATCTATAGGTACATGGATTGCCGGGTAGTAAATAAGGCCGTAAGGCCGCGACCCATCAAATTAACAATGGCGCAATCGTATAGTGGTACAGTTACATAACAGAAATTACGTTGGAAATTGTATTTCTTCGTTAATTTATACTATACGCGCTTATCACGGCCATCAACTAAATAATTCTCTTGTTCTTTATCGCCTCTAATGAGTTAAAAGGGTGTAACACTTTTGATGAAGACTGACGACTAAGCCGTGAGAAATAATTTGAGTTTAAAATGAATGTTCACATATTTATGTCGAAATATACTTTAGTAAGGAAATGACACACTTTTTGTTATGAAACAACAATGCATGCTGAATGTGTAAACCTCCCTACCCGTCTCTATAATTAAAATCACACATTCACACAATATATTAACTATATTTAACTTACTTTCAGTGGAGTTTTTGACTGCATTATTATTATAATTATTTGTTGTTATTACTCTTGGTATTAAAAGTAGCAGGCCTAGTATTTTTTGTTGCCGTAAGTAGTCGTTTGTTGTAGTTAGTTCCTTGTTTGCGTTGGCTTCGTCGTATGTCATTGTTGTATTTTATTGTCTTTATTGGTTTATTTTTACCTTTAATTTTTACTGAATGGTGAAATATTAAAACTCTAAATCAAGCTATGTAATCACCTTTCCACATTTTTAGGATCTGTCCGAGCTTTGCGTTTTTGAATTTGTATTTGAATTTTTAACAATAATTTGTTTGTCAGATGAATGGAGTCCACTCTGTTGAAATATAAGAGCAGTTTTCCGACTTTAACTGTTACTGAAGGCGAAGACTAACATGATGATCGTTGAGGGGTATTGCATAGCCTATATGTTTCTAGCATCGCCTCACACACGAAACTGTCATCTTCTACCGCTTATCCTGGTCAGGGTTGGGGGACAAACGAAACCGTTGTCTTATATGTTGTATCAACGTTTCGTATTCTATGTTATAAAGGAGTATTTCAATTAATACATATAAAAATCATTTCACTCTATTAATGTTTTTCAATTATTATTATTATTATTGTTATTATTATTATTTAGAAGCCTGTCGACACCCGCATACTTTGCGGAGTCGATTGTCAGTAGGCCTATTATGTAGCCTAGTTCATACGTCAGGTATAAACGTATACAATAGAAAATATAGTGTAATTCAAGTTAAATTAAGTTTTGTTGACACTGAAGTTCTATATTGTCCTGTATAATGGTGTACTATTATGCATAATTTAGCTGTCTGATTATATTTGGACACGTTTGAACATATATGCGTGTGTCTGTATATACGGATATATATATATATATACATATTATACACACAATTTATTACATATGCAGTTTCGTGATATATCTGCATAGTTGACAGATTCGGTGTCGGACGCGCAACGCCACAGGCATAGTTGCGCTTTCTGTTAACCGTTTTCCCATGTGCCTCCACGATTATTCAGCCGGGTGATTTCTCAGACAATCTGTGGCTGTCTGAAGGCGCCAGTAGCGGAGAGATGAAAGCGTCGCTCCTCGGGGAAGTAACTGCCCCAGCTTTGCGGCTCCACTCATAAGGGCTCCGTCATAAGTCACGCCCAGGCCCAGTGGGCATTCTGCCGGTCTCAGTCCGCCCTCTTCGCAGACGGCCCGAGCGAGACCGAGATAAAGAGATAAATACGATTTATTATCGTAGACAGCGGAGCTGCCCTCACTTTATGGTTAGTTGTAGGATAAATACCACGGATTGTTCCTGTTCTGTTCAAGCTAACAAGCCCTGTGTTGACCATCCGGGCCCTATCTTACCTGACCTTACAACTAAAAAGACGCAGTTTTTTCTTCTATTAAACGTATTTTTGTCTGGCTTGTAAAGATGAACTTAGCAATTAGCAAATGAATTAGCAAGCGTTTGTAGACAGCTTTTGTCTGGGCACAATTCAATCCTAATAATTGTAGTCTGTGCTTTGAAGTGGTGGAATTCCGTTGGACTGTGCAGGAACTAGCTTCATCTCTAAAATTCATGGTGTATTTACCACTAATAGTCATAGGGTATGGACAGTGGGTCACAATCCACCCAACACACATGTAGATCTCTATGAGAACAGAGATTAGCCCATGGTTTGGGTTGCATTACATGTGGATATAAAATGTGACCAGAACTTGTTGTTCAGTCAGTGCATTAACTGTGGCTCTTTTGTGGGTATCTTGACCAGCAGTATGTCAATCTCTGTGCCAATTCAAATAACTTCAGTGCTTTTGTATTGCTATTTTAATTACAGCTTAAATTAAGTACACTGACTCTATAATTCAAGTTGAAGGAGCTACAGTACAATTTATCCCAATAAATAAATAATAAAGTCCAAAAGCAGGATACCTAAGGTCAGTAGCTATGGTTACCCCACTGCAAAGGCGTATGTGTCAGGCACCCATTTGCTGCAGTAAAGTCAAATTGTTGGATAGAACTTCAATAAGATTTTAGTTGGAGTCCTAGGGGTCTTTCAAAGCATTTGGCTCATGATCCTCTGAAAAAATAGCCTGTTCAAGCTTTCTTGGCAGCAGAAAGCACATGCATATCCAAATCAATTAAGATTAATTTTAATCGACTGTTCAGAATTTAAACATTCATTTATGAGGTTGGCATAAAGGCACATCTAGCTGCAGTTTACAGAGAGCATATGTGATGTAATTCAGGATCTTATATGACTGTTCAAGACAAATTACACTGAACAATATGTCGTTGTACCATATCAGTATATTACAAATTCTGAACGGTTGGGCCATACGTTTGCTTGTCATTACAATGTAGAATTCACTTCAAAGCCGGCGTATAACTGAGTACATGTTCAGTATATCAGCATTAGCATTTTTGTATTATGTTTGCATAACACTATCAATAATTCACCATTATCATTTGGAATGAACTGTCTGTTTTACACAGCCATTTTCAAAAATGGAAATAAAATTAGCCAAGCAATAAAAGTTAGAAGTGTTAAGTGAATTTATTAACAGATTCCAGGCCATGCCCTCTCTCATGCCCTGAGCTTCCTGGTGTAGTCCCATATTTGTTGTGACCCCAGAATGCATTGGGAGTCATGGGAGACAGAGGGACCTGCTCACATGTTCAGCGTAACTTTTATTTTACTCGTTTAACTCCATCAGTCGTTCAGACCTGTTATCATTTGGTCTCCTGGTTTAAAGCAGATCATGTCAGGTTCCATCTTGCCAGCTCACTAAGACACTACTGGGAAACAATCAATATGTAGGATAAATTCAAGAGACACACAGTCTAAAAATAATAATAAGGGTAATAATAACAATAATAAGACCCCGCCTTGTCACACTGAATTATTAAGGCTACGTGCATACGTAAGCTTACAGCCAATTGTGTGAGGCACTCTGAGAGATTAAAGGTTTTAGCAAGCTTGAAAATTGCTGTCATTATATTGTTATTATTAACACCTTGTAATTAGACCTCTGGAATCCTGCACTTTTAACTGAGATTTAGCTGTAATGAGGGAAAATTGCTACCTTCCTGAGGTGTATGGCGCCCACACCGATTAGCTGTAAGCAGGAGTCTATTATTTCAAAGGCAAAGAGTTCTCCTGTCATGTGAACTATTTAAGTTCAACACGGAGAATTGTATACCCTGGAAACTGTCATTCATGGTGTTTGTTACAAATTCATTTTTCAAGGTTAGATCAGTAATTGATATTGAGGCTTTAGACAGCAGAAATAAATTTACAAAAAAGGGGAATGGAACAAATATTATTAGAAACATGATTTGTTTTTTGTGGTTGACTGATGGAGTTTTACTGTTTTCAAAGTTTAGAAGATAATTCTCAGTTAGACAAATCAGTCAGTTTGGCACTGATAACACTAACCTTCTAATGGAATCTGAAGCATGCTTATTTTTATTGCCTAAGAATGAGTTTGCATATGAATACCCTAAAAATCATATTTCAGAAAATACATTTTCCTGTTCTGCTCAGAGCGTGTATGTCCCCCAACCTGCCAAAATGGAGGATTTGCATTCATTCGCAAGGGCAGCTGGCCACAGGAAGCCGTTTCGTGTCACCCAGCAGCACTGTGCCATCATCGTGGGCGCCGTTGTCATCCACAGCATCGGCCCAGCTCCTCGTGATGGAGCAGATGTGGCCCCAAGGGCACTCGGTACTCTTCCTTCCTTTTGACAAAAGCAACATTTAGGAGCCTCCCCGGAGTCTGAGCCACAGCACTCTTATTACAGCCCTGCAGAAGCTCCCTGCTCTTTAATCAGAGCAAAATTAAAACCACGACCAGGGGACGCGGCTGATGCATTCATTAGGCTTCATGAATCATCATGTTCGCAGCTTGACTTTCCGTGTAAATCCCTACATATAAATTAAGGACTTCCTTGGATCCATTTGCCTCTGACAGAGAGAGCGACGCACTTCCCATGACTACGTGATAGATGTGAAATGTAAAACATGAAGACAAACTTGTTCATTCACAGGGCAATTAACGCAATTTAATTACTTGACTGCTAGACAAGTAGCAATTAAAATGCAATTAAGGGAACAAATCAAAGAAATGACTAAGGTGAAAGGTTTTTTTTTTTCTGGGTATGGGAACGGCAAGAAATGAAAGCTCAGAAAGTCCTATAAATTCCTTTGCTGTGGTAGTCAAGGCATAAAATAGCACATTTTTATGACATAGTTCAAATGTTTGCTTCACAAGGCAGAATATATGTACTGAAGTTAAACAAACAGCCTGTTTGACGCATTGCCAAAGGTACATTTTTAAAGCCATTGTCATTGAGGAGCTATAATTAAAGCCAGCTATAAATCAGGCTTGCGTGTTTAATTATAATTACATCATTCACGATGCATGCGAATGCAAAGCCCTCACTGTTAGGAGTCCAGCATATGTCCATCTGCATACGAATGGCGGGGTCTAAATTATATGTAAAAAAAAGTTTCAGGAAAACGTTCTTGTAGACTGAAGGAAAATGAAAGGAAAGCAGGAGCGTCACCCGACACCTTCACGCTGAATGGCTCCTTATTAATACGATCCTTCCTGCCCCCTGGTCGTCGCAGACGTGTGAGTCTTTGACCCGCCACTGTTTAACAAGCTGGGCGACGCCAGGCTTACCAGGCCCTGGCTGAGCTCGGAGACGCCCCCCCCCACAGACAGCCTCATGGAGAGATGATTGCCGGTGCAGCCTAGCCTGGCCTGTACACCCACGGGTTAGCGTGTCAGGGCCCCCAGCGCGCGCCTTTGAAACCAGACACTGGTGCCGTGCATCCAATTGATTATCTGCCTGGTAATTACCACTACTCTGCTAGTTTTTAAATGAGGCTGCTACTATGGCGGGAAAAAAAAAGGAAAAAGCAACATTAGAGGAAAGAATGACCACTCGACGGGACATAGGAGCTCGGGTGGACCGTAGGAAAGACAGGCAGGAAATTCTGAACTGCAGCCTCGTATAAATCAAAGCAAATGGCCCAGTCCCCACCTCGAAAATGCTGGATCGCCATAGAACAAATCAGGTCGGGAGCAACCCTTGGTTAAACAGTGCCTGGCAAATAGTCTTGCTTAAAACTTAGAGGGGAAAAATAGATTTATAAGGTTGGCATGGTGGTGCTAAAATATAATTGCTTCTTGTCAGTTCTTGAAAGCATGAAAGACAAAAATGGAAGCTTCCAAAAGTCCTGCAATTAGGACAGAACGAGGTGGGAGGGGCCTTATGCGTGTCACGGCCTTGAATTGTGTCTATCGAACTCAGCTTGTTTGTTTGTTTTTGAATGAGCTTTATTGCCCCCCCCCGAAAGGTGACGGATGACAGCATATCATGTTAATCAAGGGGGGGGGGGACCCCTGGCAGTCTCATGCTGTGATTGTCAGGTTGATTTCATTAGGGTGATGGGAATCATGTGCCCCCTTTTCATCCGCTGCTTTTCCTCCGCAATTTGGGGCTTTTAAGTTCTGCTGTCTCCTGATCTGTAGATAATTGTTCGCTGTAATGCTACCCAGGAAAAGGGCTGATAAAGTCCAGATGGGGAGAGAAAGGGAGGAACGAGTTTGGGGGGGGTCACTGGTCTTCTCCATAACATCGCCATCCACAAGATCGAAGACCTGATTTGTGTCAAGCGCTTTGACAGCAGTGACAGCTTTAAAGGCAATTTGAAAGAAGCACTCAGCTAAATGCCGACACCCAAAGCAGCTTAACCCCACTGGCAGTACGTCTCTGTGCCTGGCCCCTCTTCACATATTAAATCAGCTGTAATTGATCTTGCCAAGTGCCATCGTTTTTTGGTCACACGGGCTTAGGCGTCAGTATATACTGTATATAAAGCGTTTGCATATTAAGAAAAGAATATATCTTATATTTGGAATCTTTCTAAACATAAAATCCAGTTAAACTCAACAGCCTACTGTCACGATCATTACAAACTCAACAACTGAACGTTTCTCGTAGACTAACAAAACGTTTAGTTAACGCGGGGCATGTTGCCTGCTGTCACTCTCACCCATGTGGGTATTGCCACTCTGATGAGTGCACGGTTCTGACTAAACCTTTTGTGCCCCGCAAAAGGGAATTTAAACATGCGATGTTTAATCCCAACTGCAATGTCTCAGCTGAGAGTTAAAAAAAAAGACGTTATACTCAATTTGGGATACATGGTGACAAGTTTGTTTTCAGAAACATCTCCCCATAAAAGTGTAAACACTAGGCGTTCACATGCTGTACAAGATGATGCTTTAGCGTAAACTACTCTGCAAATTCAATTTGCCTGTTTGGCTGCAATGCATAAACATGTAAATACGGAGAAAAGCAAAACACACTAAAAAACAGTAAAATGCAAGGCTAAGATGATATCATTAAGGGGACAGAGAGGCATAACATGACGTATCCTGGCAAATATTGTCATACTGCATTTGATATAAATGGAAAACTTTTGAAGATTTGAATAATCAGCCCTTTGCTGATGTTCCTAAACAAACCAACAAAAGCAACATCAGCAAAACAGTAAATGCTGACAATAGCAAGATAACGTGTAGCATTTTTATGAGCTGCCTCTGCTTTCTCCATCTTCAGGCCGTGGGGAGATAACTAGATGACAGTGCTCTCTCTTTTGGCTGAATTACTCTAGCAAATGTCATTTTTGGCATATTAATTGTGGCAGTCGTTAACCAAGTGGATGAACTGTGTTCTAATTCTGACAAACTCCAAGTCCCTCCGGCCCTTCTGCAACAAAACACATCTCTGTAAGTGCCCCTGGTGCCTATTTAGAATCAATTAAGCTGATTACAACCACTTTCCACAGGTTCTCTGGAGGAAATTCACTGTGGAGTCTTTTTTTTTTTTTCAGACTGATAGTTGTTTGCTATGTTTGTCTAGGACCACAAATCACCGAGTTGAGTAACAGGGCAGAGAAGAAAGATCCATGGATGGAAAGAAGTGGGGAAACGAACAAACTTGGGTCCAGGATGATAAACAAAATCAGCTCTCATTTCAAATTAACTACGTGAAAATTTAATAACTATTTTAAAGCCATTACTTTGTTTAGAAGGTACTAAGAGCGTCTGTGTGTAATGGCCTGTGGAGTCAATGGAAGGGCTGTGATGTTTAATTTAACATGCTGTATATGCATAAATGCTCACGCTACAATTCAGCAAAAAGACTTGCATGTTTGTTTCAGGAAAGTCTATAATTTAGGCACAAAACATCCTTATGAACCTTTTAAATCAGTTTGCCACACGGTCTGTATTTGAACATATGGCTATGTTTTTTTTTTCTTCATACATAATTGCTGTGTATCTCTTGTTTTTCGACTGTTTACATAATGCTAATTATTTATATCTGAGTCATAAAGACTAAAACCAAACCAAACAATAAGAAAAAGTCTTGTTTGCGTGTTTATGTAGCTAATTTATCTCCATATTTTTCCAAAAACACATTGCAGTCACAAAGCCCAAGTATGGATTTAGTAGTCTTTGAAACGGGCTGTTTTAATTTGGCTTTCTTTTTAGTTATTATACTGAAGATCCATCGTAAATGACACCTACTGGAAGCATTTGCAAATATGGTGTGAAGGCCTTATTCTTCCAGTACTAGTACATCCATTTATTATCATGATACTCATAAAAGGCAGACCATTCCAAGACTAGACTTACTTCATTTTCTTGTAATGTGGAAGAATGCTGCAGTACAACTCCATAGGAAAATGTGTGTGCATAAAGACGTTACATTTTTGAGCAGAATATCGCTTTAAAATGAGTTGATCCAGTTTTTCCGTGATGTCTTTTATGCAATGAACATGTATAAAGGTGATGTGTGTTATTTCAAAATAGACCTGTATCTGTTGCTAAAGACACATTGTTGAACATGAGAAAACATATTTCTCAAATCCAGGCCACACACCATATAATACACAACACAGAGGGACTCCATTGCCCATTCAGAAATTCCAATTCTCCTTGTAATTGTGAAATGCCGTTGCATTTCTGTTCTGCTGTTGCAGTAAACTTGAGTTTAGAAATAGAGAATATTTAGTATTCATTTTTATTTTTGTCCCTCCATTTGCTTTACATAGAAATACGAAGAAGAACAAACTGGTTGGGAACCAAACTGATGTATAGACATAGGGTGGTGTGTGTGGGGTAGGGAAAAAAGGAAAGGGCCATGAGGAAGTTAGTAAAGCATAAAAAAATGTATAATGTAATGGGAAAATTTAATGCTTATTTATTACCAAATGTAAGGTAAATTCAATGCTTATTTATTACCAGGCATAAAGTAAAGCAGGCCACTTATTTATTTCAGCTACAATTTCTCTGCTCTACCACAAGCAAGAAAACTAGTGGTCTGGTGGAACTTTTTCATTTATTGCTATTTGACTGCAAAATTATAACACATTGATACAAGATGCCTTATTTCACACTCTGCAATCCAGATGTTTTCTCTGAGGTGCTGATCACTTTATGCCAAAAAAGATTTTATGCCATTATTGCACCTTACATTTACCAAGACCATAGGTCCCGTAACGTCTTGGTCTGACTTGTTATAAAATATATTTCAGTTCATTGTGAAGTGTTATTTCTGGGATCAGTGATTACAAATCTATAATATTTCATTCATGGTTGATAGTCCCACGAAAGGCAGAAAATCCATCTAAAAAGTTTTGATTGAATAGACTTTTATATAACGGACGATGTCATTAGATCTCCAAAGGGTTTTTCTTTATCGAAAGGCTTTTGAAGTAGGTAGTTCTTTATTTAATTGTGCTGGTTGACGTGTCAGCATAGGTATGCAGGCTGAAGTCCAAGAATTGCAGTACCTTTGGTACCCTTAAGCAAGGTACTTAACTTAAATGGTTTCAGTAAATATCAAACTGTAATTGTAAGCTCTGTACGTTGGCCTGGAAGGGATATCTGTTAGGCAAGTAAATGTCAAAATCAGGATAAAGTCACTTTAGTTCCTTCTTGTGAAATTCCAACGTATCATATGTTATTAAATCAAACATTTTTTTTCCCTGTGTTCTTGCATGCATTTATGTATCCTGCAAACAATAGAAAATGGAGCTTTTATTTAAACCACTTATTTAAAAGTCAAACAACTGTGGTATTTGTCTTCAATTTGTTAGCCATCGTCAATTAATCCATTTGTTAATCAATTAGAAGTGCAAGAACATTCTGAATGAATGCTTGTGTCTTATTGACTCTTATGTAGTTGAATTTAATTACTGTCAGTTTTTTTTTAACCGTCTAAGCTTTAGTAGACTGACAACTATATGGGAAAACTTGTCCGTACATGAATACACTGCTTCTGGGATTGAGTGAAGATGTAGCAATCAGCAAATTGGCTTGCCGTGCTAAACTAGGAAATATGACTTCCAGTCTATATCCAAGAATATATTTGGCCAGGCATTTCCCTCTGTGAGAACTCCAAGTTTGGAAACAAGTTGCTACCGGTATTGATATCGTCTGTCCCAGTGCCTCTCATTTCCTTTAAAATACACTTCCATGCATTTCAAAACAATGCTTCTACCACTGAGTAATTTCCGAATCATAATACACAGTATCTGTCAGAATAACTCAACAAATACAAGCGTACTTTGTATGAGAAGTTTCAGCGATGTGAATAGACACTCTATTTACTTTTGAAAAGGGCTTAATGTTCTAATTCATTGCTTGCAGACACTTTTGTCTAACTGGACATACGACTGAGGAAAGCTTAGGGTCAGAGAGCAGGGTCAGTCTGTGTCCAGATCCCCTCAAGCAGCTGGGGTTAAGGGCCTTCCTTAAGGACCTGGAAGGGATACACTTACTCTGCCAACCTCAGGATTCAAGACCACAACCTTCTAGGCACTCAAGCTACTGAGCTACACACTACCCTTGCTACTCAAGTTCCAGTGTTGTTTCTTGATGAAATTTCTAGCCAACCACTGCAATGTTGCTTAATAGCTTTACGGTCACACAGTCATGAGAAAAAGAAAAATTAGGTGTTTATTCTGATAGATCTACCATTAGAGGTATAGAGTGTTAATCCCTATATAAATATTTAATTCTGAATTTCCCTGCTCATAGTGGTGGTATTAATAGTTCAATACAAAGTCATAGTACAATACAAAGTCAAGGATTTATTTTGATGACATGAAGTCCCAAAACTTGAGATAATAAAAAGACGAAAAAATTCACAAAAACGTTAAGGTGCACAGTATTGCATTCTTGGGCTAACCCTGGCCTAACAGAATAACTGGCATGTAAATCTAATCACTTCCAGTTTGCATACAGATCAGCTGTTTTTTTTATTCAATGCTGGAAATTGACCAAAACACATTAAGGGAAATCAGTCTTTCTTCCCTAGCATTTGCCATATATTGTCGAAACCAGCTAAATAATTATACAGGTCTTTTTATGAAAACAAATTGCATGAAAATTAGTTTAGATCTTGTACCTGTATATGATTATTTCAGATACAAATGTCAAGAAAAATACAGGCATGCACATTATATTTAATAAGTGTCAAAAAGGCATCATGCTGATGCATCACTCTTTGACACTCTATTTGTGAAGATAATACATGGAAATACTATACGGGTTTCCAGTTAACAGTAACGCAGGTCTGGAGCTATACAGTGATGACAGGTATGTTGAGAAAAAAAGGCTCACATGGCGAAAATGAATACGCTTCAGAAATGAACAGCAGAACCGGTTTGTCATAGACGTCCCACTGGTTTCTCCTTTTAATTACCTGTCTTGAGTTGTTTGTCCTTGGGTCATTGCGAGTCTCATTGAGCTCTTACTTCGCTGCTCGCCAATCTCCAAAATCCCAAAATGGAATAATGGAGCCCACACAGCAATAGACTTTGGTGAGATCTAACGGAAGCCTTAACCTAGATCTTTAACTGGGATGAATCGGCGAATTAACCTGGGTTTAACGACCAGTTCTCAGAGCAAAAGAGGTAATGAAGCACGTACGGGACCTACGGGAGGTTCCGGCTCGGTACACCAGCAGCGTTTTTGCTTCACTCTGGGAAGATTCTGGTTTGTTTCCCCTTTCTAAAGAAGTTGCCACAACTTCTTTTTCTATCCCCCTACTCCCAAAAAAGTCGGTGGAAGCTAGCCAGGCGAGCGCACTGTTTGAATTTGAAGATCAAAGCCTCCGTGCTCAATGGCAGTGAAAAAGAGTCAAGAAAGTAATTTCAACCAATAAATAAGAGTGGTGCTGCATAAAAGAAACAGTTCATCTAATTTAACATCTGTCAACAGCTCATGAGGGAAACTGTGTGATGGATTACACTCAGGCACTGTATATTTTAGCACACGCAGTTCCTGTCTGTAACCATACTCCGTCACCAAGTCAGTACCAGGCTGACAGTGGGGTACTGATTTAGCATCACACACTGTCAACATTCATAGTCAACTGTTCCATTGTGTACAAAATAGTTTAATAATAGTTCCCATGAGGGTGCAAAATTAACACTATAATAATATTATCACTATTTATAAATCAACATTTCATAAATGGTATTTTAAAAAAGACTATCTATTATTTGACAGTGGGATCCAGCTTGCTACTGTAGCCTGCTGCAATATATTACAACTAGTTTCCTGTTTTGACAAGAGCTAGATGTTCATATGCTAATAGGATTACTAATACAGGGGTGTTGCTAGGGCCTGTTTTTTGGGGGCTTTAGCCCCCCCCCCCAATTAAGAGTACGTTATATGTACGTCAAAGCTTGGTCCCCCAACCATAAATCTCTAGTAACACCCTTAGTGTGATAGAAAACAATGGTAAAGATAAAGGCACAGTTATCACCTCCTTAAATATTCCAAGGATCCTCAGCAGGATATATGTACTATGAATTTCACCTGATATTTCAATGCAATACATTGAACCCTTTTTTTTGATTAAATCTGGTACCGAATCTTATTTTCAATAACACCCAATGATGGAATCGCTTACTCCGTTAGGATAATCAGAGGAATATAACAAGCAAAAACATGGTGGACAATCAGCACACAAATTCTGTGGCTTCCTTGCAGTGACTGTGAACATTAAGATGGACGCACGCCAGACCCACGTCTCCTTCCTCTGAGTTTTTAAATGGATTTTACATCAAGGCCGGCGGGAGAACGTGGATAGCCAAGAACGACTGAGTGCCAAAAGGTGGCAGATGTTTCATGGCAAGAACAGCCAGCTTGAAAGAAGAATAGAACAAATAAGGGTATAATATTCCATTGTCTGCTGAGTAATATGTGGTATTATTTGTGACGTTTCTCCTTACAGATGCACACACCCACGCACTGATGAAGCGTGTAGCTAGACAGTAAAAATGAAGGCGCTGGTGCATGAGATGCACATTCAGATTGACAGTCCTCTAAACAGGCCTCGCCTCCTTAACTCATGGTTGTGAGAATCCTTCAGCTGGCTGGGCCGTCGTCGATGGTTACGCAACAGCCGGCGCCAGGCGGAGGCCCTGCCACTCGCAGGACTGCACCACTGCCCTGAGGCTTGCTGCAATTATACCTGCACCCAGGTGATTTACGGTGGCAAGCCACCACAAAACACAGCTGCGGCCAGGGACATCATAACACCAGAAACAAGGATGGGTGGATTTGAGAGGTTCAGAGAAGGCTGAGAGGCTAGTGGAGGAGCTGCTGCTCCACCTATAAAGATCAGCAGTCATGCTCACGCCCCCAACCCACATGGCATCCAAACCCTCTCAGACCTCACATCCGTTGACATCCTCATATCCTATTGGGCCATGGCCATGTTTACTGATACGCTTCTAACACAGTGAAATAGCCGTGAGATCACTAAATAAGGCAGTGATCTCGGGCTTTCAGAAGTTCATGAAGGACCAAGCACTAAATATGAAGGCTGACCATTGAGAAGTATGTTTTAGAGATAAAACCTGGCCACAATTCTTCATATGCAACTTGAGACTTCTAGCATAGTCACACCTCAAAAATTTTTTTGTTTTGCACTTTTCAGGGTACCTGTGTAATATACAGTGTCGTAGTCTGTTCACACAGAGAAATGCTGAGTTAGGGCACGTACATCTAGCACTAAAGTACAAATGATAGAAGCCAGGATCTTCTTGTCTCAAGTCCTCCTGTCCCTAGTAGAATAACCAGGGCTCTGATGTCACCTATCGGCATGAGTAATGTATGCAAAGATAGTGTGATGGTGATTGTCATTTAATGGATTCAATATTTTTTTTAACGTATGGAGAATTTATTGGAAATCAGATATTTTAAAATAGGGACTGCGTGTTTCCATAGGCACTATTTATATAGCAGATCATTTCTGTTTGTTAGCCTACTCGGACTCACGTCCCTTCAACACACTACCCACACAAACTAAAGCGTGTGGCATGTAACTACAACATACAGCCCAGATACATATATTGTTCCAGGTAATTAGCTTTCAGTCCCAATAAAAGGGCTGTCAGCAGGTGAATAATTGTGGGGACTTCATTTAGTGATGCCTTATAGCTGTTTAGCATTCCACTCCACCGCGGGACCTGCTTTGAGCCTCTGGCTGAGGCAAGAAACAAAGGATCTGTGTGGCTTGGAGCTGGACTTTAATCTATAACAAGCCGCCGTTAGCCTGGGCAACCGACTCTGGTATGTCCCGTTTGTGAGGCAAACCAATAATGCATTGTTGCTTGATTGACAGCTTATGGTGGAAAAAAACGCCATATATACTTTACTTACACAGTTACTAGGCAAAAAAGAAAAACACTCTCTGGGTAAAAGGCACACAGCGTGGACAGTTTGAACAGTGATCAGCATTTACAAAGTGTCTAATTGACGTATGCTGTGCATTTTGTTGCAACAGACCTCCTTATTAAAAGTACTTACTGCACTGTAGATATACAGCGCAAGTATGATTAAAGCTACTATGGGTTTATCATAATTTGTATTTATTTAGAGTTTGGGCCACATAAATACAGTTAACATCCTGTAATGATACAGATGAAAGTGAATAATTACAAAGCAAAAGGCTGCAATTAAACTAAACCCTAGGAACACCAAGAAGTTTGGCTTTTTTTTTGTTTCATTTATGGAAAATCTCCTTTCAAGGTGAAACCAAGTGTGGTGTACAAGACGCTCTGCATATTCTATTTAATTTCTTTTTATTAATTGATAGATAGATTTCGGACTTGTCTGACAATAAAGAATTATCTATCTATCTATCTATCTATCTATCTATCTATCTATCTATCTATCTAATTCTCAATTATTAATAATATTCTAGACTCAAGGATCATCGTAAATGGGACTGGAAAAGTGGTTATGGAAAATTTTGGGGTTACATTATAAGTACTATATATTTATATTTAAATACCGGTAATATATTTTACATAAATGTAATTATTTTGGAAATGAAAAGTATGCAAAGAATGAAACATCAAATACCAAAAAGAGCAGTTTGTGGTGTAGCAGAAGAGCTTTGGGGAGCTCATTCATTTTTCTTATCGGTTTGTATGATTAATAGCGTTTGCGGCCTGCCCCTGGTCCCCACAGCTTCAACTAGCCGGGTGTGACGTGAGCAAGGTGGTACCGCAACAGGCTCCCGCACACGTGTATTTGCTTGTGTCCCGATAGCGACAGGAACCGAGAAGTATACGTTCTCACTGCTTGCTGAAGTGCTGAATACAACTAGCGCCAGTGGAGTCCAACTATGTGAGGATCAATGAACGTGTCAGGAGTAACAGGAAAAACATCCCGGCTTTTTGACGCAATTATTCGAGAACGCAGTTTTGAATATCTACAGTAGATCTAGTTCTTATATCACATTGTTTTCAGTTAGTATGTAAGTGCAAACACGTATTATTCTATCTGTAAACGTCAGCATAGAATATATTGCCACGTTCCATCACACTATGGCCACTGTGTAGACTAGAGAAACCGGCGCGGTTCACGGACGCTGCGGGAAAAAAAAAAAAAAAAATTACATTGATGCAGTGTGGTCTCTGATTTTCAAATGCTTTCCAAAGGAGATAATTGCAGTTTGTGTTTCTTTCTCCTCCCTGTTACTCTAAACACCATTATAAAGATCGCATTGAACACAGATTACTTGTGGCTTAAGAATCATATTACCGCAATTAAGGAGAAGGTGTGGCTCTATTTGCTTTGCATGTTTCGACACATGAGTTTGAAATGAGCCAGGCGGTGAAAATAATTACAGCTTAATTTACGTTTGGCAACTGTACCCAATATACTTGGCAGTGTGGAAGAAATGTTGTTAAAGAAATATTACAGCTCAGTTTTCTTCTATATCGTCTTCCCTGACTCTGCTTCAGTAGACTGTGGTGCTGCTGTCAGACTAGGTACATTTTAGGGCCCTTATATTGTAATTGGTAGAGGATTTATCTTTATATTAATCTCTTTTCCACCGCTGTTGAAATTTATCGTGGCCATTTGCTGAATGCATTTCCATGAAAAACACTTTCTGAATTTTTAAATGCGTCTCCTTCAGTACAGAGCAGCATGTCTGCGGATAGACAGCTTCCACCTTGTGAGAAGTTGGTGTGACGTGAAATGGTCCATTAGTGCTGTTTATAGTTATTCTTCTTATATTTTTATCTTAGTACGTGGCATGTCTGTATTTCAATACCTAGGTCTAAAGAACCCTAAAGCTTAGTAAACTTGGCGGAGCCGTACTGCATTTAATCCGCTCAACACAGTGGTCTTGCAGTACATAATCACCGCTTAATTTGCGTGCGCGCAAAAAATGATGAATGCAGAAATTGCGCCGCGATACAGACCGACCTTTCTTTAAGCCTAGTGCTGCAGAACCAACCATATGATCGGACTGCTTGTCAACGAGCGGACTTGGGACCAGACATGCCATAAGAATAAATATAACTGTAGAAAGTAAACACAAACAAAAAATTAGAAGGGTGCACTCTTCCACGCAGAGCCCGCTGAGGCGTACCGCTGCCGCCCGTAATCACGTCGCGGACCCGCGGTGGTAAAAGTTGCCGTGATTAGCGCTTCCAGTCCTTCGCCTTCATCCGCTCCGACGTGCGGGGCTTTGATCCAAACTGCAGTCTATAACCAGGCCCCAAACGCATACAGACTTGTCGCCTTGCAACATGTTCAGTTGCTTAAGACAACCCACACGCCCATTTCTCAGAACGGCTTTGTGACTTCTTTTAATTGTTAACTGAAATTAAACCGAGTCCATTTCTATATATCTTTTATTTTCCGAGTCGTTGCCAGGCTGGGAATTAAACTGCGTTTCGCATTCTGTGAATCAGTTTAAACGGATGGTTCACGTAGTGTGATCATCCTTGCCAACTATTCCTTATTTCCTTATTAATCTACACGAGTAGTGGCAAGATATGTATTATTACTTTACCCCTGGACCTAACTCTGACCGTGTAACCTTTACTGAATGATATCAGTACTCTTTTTATGTAAACGAGCTCATTCTTTTGTAGCCATTTATGTGCAGCGTCCAGGACGGTCGGCTCTGATGACAACAGATTACGTTATCAGTCGTTTTCCCCGGAGGATTACGGCGGCTCAGTAATTTCTAAATTAAACTGAAACTTTTTTATTCAGAGGATAAACCTTATAGTGCATACTGACCAGTTTGTCACCATCGCGGATTCTAACGGACATTTAGACCGCTAGCAAACGGACAAACTATCTGACCGGAGAAGAACAACAGTTTTGTTTTTGTTTTCTTTTTGCCTTGACCGCTTAGCTGCTTAACAGCGTATTGAACTTCACATATTAGAATTGTGTTGGTATCAGAAGGCTCTAGAAGCTCTTAGTATGTGTGAGATCAGTGGATACAGTTAATAACACAAACTAGATACCCATTTTTAAAATTACTGTGCTTTTACAAATAGTTTTTTTTTTTTTTTACTTTAAACATACTTCATTTTCTCTCATAAACATGCTAAATTCATTAGCGTGTGTGCACTCTGCCCCTTGAGAGGATGAATGTGGAGCCTTTCATTGCATGAACGAAAATCTATTTGGTACCAAGGTTTCCCCATGTAAACAACTGGGGAACACCACATGAAGAGTAATCTCCTGTCTCCTATCATCTCGAAGGCACCATCAGCCCACCTCCGTCCATAGTTTTGATTAAAAGGCTCTCTTACGTATGTTTACGCAGTATAATGTATTAGGTAATTGAATGTTTATTTAGATAGCCTCTCAACATAAACTTGGAAATGAGCAATGCATCCATTTGTTTAGTCAGAATGATATTCGTAGCCATGACATTTTGGCCATTTCAGTTTGTGGAAGGGATTCCTCATAGTGCCTTCAAAGAGACTCATAATTGAAAACATATATCCATCTTCATCCAATAATCCATGAACTGGGTGTGTCGTTGTGTGGGTGTGCATCACTCATTGGATCAAAGCAATAATTAAATTATTTTATGGCTTTTCCAAGAAGAACAAAATGGGTATGATTAGATTTTGTGTACCTTATTAAGTGGATAATAAATCCTTTGTCTGAGTGACACCCTCACCCACAGCAATGTCACACTGCATGAAGCTCAAAGGCCATTAATCACTGTGACATTAATCAGGAAACCCTTGTTAACAGTAGCAACCCTAAGCCAAGTGGATTGGAACTGACATGCATCTGGCAGGAAGAGGTCTGTACTTGTGTACCTACTGTTCCTGTAACTCTACAGACTGGTGTTTGCTCATACAGACGCATTGACCGACAAGCCACAGCCGGAGGTCACAAGGTGATGCAGCGGGCCTGTCTGTGGCGGTGAGCACCAGACCGCTTACTCTTAAAGATGATTTGATTGACATGGGCCACAGCCGGAGGTCACAAGTCTGATGCCGGGGGCCTGTTAGACCGCTAACTGCACCCAGGAATAACCAGGATGTCCTGGCAGCATAAGTATGTACCTTCACCAAAGGGATAAATAATTCATCATTCCCTTTCGGCTGCTCCCATAAGGGGTCGCCACAGTGGATCAACCTTTGCCATATCTTCCTGTCCTCCACATCCCACTCTGTCACACCCACCAACCGCATGTCCTCTCTCACTACATCCATAAACATCCTCTTTGGCCTTCTTTTCCTCTTGCCTGGCAGCTCCATCCTCAGCATCCTTCTTCCAATCTACCCAACATCTCTCCTCTGCACATGTCCAAACCAACGCAATCTTGCTTCTCTGACTTTGTCTCCAAACGGTCCAACCTGAGCTGACCCTCTAATATACTCATTCCTAATCCTATCCATCCTCATCACACCCAATGCAAATCTTAAC
>JAACJT020000002.1:4510175-4536014 GCA_009936485.2 Gymnarchus niloticus | reverse complement strand
AAATACCAAAGAAAATCTGATTCTCTCTTTAGATAGATAGATAGATAGATAGATAGATAGATAGATAGATAGATAGAGTACTGTAATTCTGTTCATATGAGCTTTTTCTTTTTTTCTGTTAGAGAAGAGGATGAACAGCTAAACTGTCTCTATAGCAACAGCAAGTCGGGGCTGAATGTTGCAGCATGTGACCGGTCAACTACCTGACAGGCACACAGATAGAGGGCACAAATTAAAAGCACAGGGCTCACTTCTCACTGCTGGAGGTACAAGCTCCCAAGCTCCGTGGGCTGTTACAGCCGCCTGGCTGACACATAACAGCAAACCGAGGGCACCTACTCCCCGGCAGCAGAGAGATGCATCTCCGATAGCCTTCAGATGGTTATGGGACGAAAGTCAAGTGGAACTTCAAGGAACATGAAACAGATGGGGGAGAGCAGGCATGGGGCTGACACTGATCTGCCCTGAGTGCCTTTGTGGG
Organism: Gymnarchus niloticus; assembly: GCA_009936485.2. Classification (NCBI taxonomy): domain Eukaryota; kingdom Metazoa; phylum Chordata; class Actinopteri; order Osteoglossiformes; family Gymnarchidae; genus Gymnarchus; species Gymnarchus niloticus. The sequence goes on along the minus strand of JAACJT020000002.1, from coordinate 4,535,533 downwards.
TTTTAAAAATGTATCTAAGTAAATTAGGGAAATGTGTTCCCTCAGTTTCGGGACTTAATGACCTCTCAAGACACAGTTAAATATGTTGATTGTGTAGAATGATCTCAAATTATGGCATATGCACTAATATTACTGCCCTTTAAGATGTACTCCATATGTGTTTTAACCTTTGAGTTTCATTTTATGTCATGCAATCAAACAATCATTTTCCTTTGATGATATTTATTCAGTTTTTAATGAGCAATCAAAACTGCGCTTGCCATTCCTTGATTATCATTTATGGTATTCATCTATATTCAGCTTTAAGATCAAACTCTTTGATGACAATATGGTTCAAAAGGTCGCCAGAGCTTGGATGAATCCAAGAAGTTCATCCTTCTGCTGAAACAGTTTGCTTGCTTGTTTCTGGAATCAGTCTTTTCAAAAACTTGACACCACCTCATTTAGCGAGCCCTCTTCCAGCAGCCGAATTGTTGGCAAATGAGCTAGCCTCATTAGCATCTACTGTATGGAACAAAGAATTCAATATTAAGTTGAAAAGCACCCTTAAAGCTGCAAATGAACAATATTTGGTCTAGAAGGTAAAGAATCATGACCTTTCCAAGTCAAGCCTCTATCCTGCTTAGAATAAAATGGTTGAAAACAGCTGTCACCTGAAGGTCAATGGCACCTCAGTGACTTACAATTGCTTCCTGAGGTAACCAGGTTAAAATATGATCCACTGTCCATTACTCACATATCTGTAAGCCATCATGTATCACTTGCTGTCAGCAGCTGTCATATTGCCAGTAATCTCCATTCAACCAGCACACTGACTGCTGGTCGCTCAGTCTCACCACAGCGCCAGGACGTGCATGGTTTTCCAGTCTGTCGTGGTTTCCATGGCAGTGGTGACCTTTTCTACAGGTTCTTCATTTGCGGAGCGACTCCTGACCTTGAAGGCATCATGGCACAGAGGGAGTAGGTTCAGGGTTTCCGACAGGTAGTGTTTCTTAGTAATATAGTTAGTAATATACATATTCCAGCATGGACGTATACTGTTCTTGTATCAATCATGGGAATTTTAAGAAATGCTCCGCTGCAGAATTTTAATTCAATCTGATTAACTTGCTCTCCAGTGGCTCTAGTGCTTCGAAGAAAAACAAAATGATTTGGGGGATGAAGATAAAAATGTACTTCATGATTGTTTGTCAGGCCTTCTGAAGTGTTTTTTTTTCCTCTCTGAGACTCAGCAGGATAAATACAGCCTTTGGAAAGCACATTTAAATTTACCAACAAATGTAGTTCATTATGTCCTAATTGTTGTGTAGAAGTTGCAGTCATGGTATAAAAGTTACTCCAAGATAAATGGCTGCAGGGTTAGGAGAGAGGAAGATTGTCACCCTGCTTTGCTGAAAGCAGAGTCTCTTTAGGTGAGGATAATAAGACAGGGCATTAACAACATTTAACAAAAAGCCTGCCATTCTGAGGCCCAGCATTCCCCGAAGTCTCGACTTCCCACATGTTTCTCCCCATCTGATTTTGTGCTTTGAAGTAACTTCAGTGCCTTCATCTCCCAGCCCTCTGCTGTGTGGCAATGTGTATTCAGCACATCTGAGAGAGCTTAGCAGTTATGACACAAGCAATATTAGAGTCTGGAGAAGATGTTATTGCCTGTGTTTCTGCTGCCTTTTCGTGTTCAAGCATTGCAGTTGATTACATGCCTACCGTTTGTGCGGCTTAATAAGTTCACAGACAAAGCATGGCCAAAGTTTTTTATGTCAATTTCCATTCATCGAGGCTTAGGTTTGCACAGATAGCTTGTCATTTGAGGGTCACGGTCATTTCAAATGTTTGAACTGTTTTCAGTAGTAATTCCATCCCGGTCGATTAAAACCTGGAGACACGTCTTTAAATATTATTGCTTTATGGAGGAGGGTGAAACTCCGACCTCTGAAGTCTGAAAGCTCAGCCCCCACTCCAGTGCAGACCCCCAACCAAAAATTCTCAGGAAGAGCAAATCTTGATTTCAAAACCAACATGTAATTTATTTTCACGGTAACTGTGGTGGAGGGAGGCATCCGGACAGCCAAGACGGATCATTTACTTTGGTCTGTCACTTGCCATCCCCAATAACCAATTAATTAAACCACACATTGACCATCAGTAGCAAGATCCGTGAGAAGGGAAAACAGCAGATACACTTTCCCCAAATGGAATATAGGGCAGTCCACCATGTTTAATGAAACATGCAACACACTTTACTTTCTGAAATATTAACATATGTAAAGGATAGATTCTCAAAATGCAAATTAGCCTATTTACTTGTCTCAGATAATGCAACATATTCATCCTCTTTCCCTCTGTAATTAAGTAATGAGGGCTTTGTCCCAATGAATGTATCAGCAATGTTTTGCACCAGATGAACAGAGTTTCACAATATGATTATAATACCAATATGCATAAAGACTGCTTAATTCACAGTGGTGTGACACATCTGCTTTTTCACCTCTCACCTACTTGTAATTTGTCTGAATGCCCTAGATCCTACTTACCAGAAAAAAACAGCAATTAATGACCATAGTAGCAAAAGTCTGATATCAGTCCGTTCATCCAACATGTAAACTTTTGATAGCATTTTACTGCTCCAACAGGGTCACCTGCTCTGTTTTGATTGGTAAGACACACCTTTTTACACCACACCCGTAAACCTGATCACCATTTGGTCCTCGACCTACGAAGAGAAACATTCAGTTCAGTTCATTTTTATAGAGCCTTTCACAACACAGGGCCCTGAACAGGACTGCATGGTAAATTGCAATGTAGTTTCATGAAAAAGGAAAAAAGTCAGAAGATAACAGTGGAGAGGAACCAAAAACTCCTAAAGAATAGGAAAGAAAACCTCTGGGGGTCTAAGCTCAACTAGGTACCCAACCCCCAAGCAGCGCTGTGCTACAATTAGAATATAGAAAGCGATCTTCTAAGTTAGTGTGAAATACCACTCCACCCATTTATACTATAAATACCTAATCAGCTCATATAAGCGATAAAAGTTTCATTTTACTGTTGTTGAGGAGAGACGATAAAAAGATTATTAAAATATGAACTTGAGTTGCATGTGAAATTGCACTGAACAATCGTAGGTCTACTGCATTCTTGTCAGGGGCTTCCAGGGCTGGATGGACAGAAAGGATCAGAGACTGGGATGCAAATGTGAGTAGAGGCTTTAATGAAGGAGCAAAAGGAACAAAGAAAATGCGGGGCTCTACTCTGAACATGGTGCAAACTAGATAAAGACAGGGAGACTAGAGCCTAGCAGACTTGGGAACAAGGCAGCTACACTGAACACAGAAAGGACACTGGGACAAGGCATAGGGTCAACAAACACTCGACAGGGAACAATGGCAGGACGCTGACTTATATAGGGAGAGAGAATACAGGATAATTAGGTAATTAGGGCGTGATCAGTGGCAGTTAAGAAACATGATGGGTAAACACGAAAGCCTGGTCAGTACTTCAGGGATTGGGAGAGCTGGAACCCAGGCACTGATCTTACAGTTCTGGAGTGTATTTTAATGTAGAGTAATGGATATGCTGTTTGCAAGGTTTGCTGAAGAATTTAATACAAAGTTCATTCATCACGTCATGGACCATGAACTGGCACTTAGCTTTTCGAATGATTTCTCCCCTGCTGTTTCTGTTTGTATTGGGAATCGATACACGCAGTCTGCCATTTGCAATCTCGTGTGTTCCTGTGTTGCATATATTATTTTATTTCTACGACGATGTTCAATTTTGAAAGCAACAATTTTATGTTGCAAAGTTCACCTTAAGACTTTTTTCACTAGCTTCTTATGAATCCTTGCTGTTATACGAAACCCACAAGTCGATTTGTTACCCTTACCCAATATTAAATGTCTTAAGCATTAATTAAGATCTAAACATATTAGCAATTTTCTTTCCCTAATTATATTTTCTTTTTTGCTGCTTCTGCATTCTTATTTTAGCACTATGGCTAAAACATTACCTGATGATAAGATGACCAGTAGATGATGTTACATTAATCGCCACATGATGCAGCCCCCTTTCTTTGTGCTATTGTAACTGAAAGCTGTCTGAATTAGTCTTGGCAGAATATGTGGTTTGAATTTATGTAGTTTGTCATATGTCTCTCTATGATTAATCAGTGTAATTTGTTGATCTGTAATAATATCAGTAGTGACACTTAACCAATGAAACTACAAATAATAGAACAAATTTCAGAATTTTTAAAATATCATGGTCTGTGGAAAACAGTTCTTGGATATCTTTGAGGGATGACCTCGGTTAGTGTGAATGATCAATTGATGTGTATTTGGATGTTATTATTTTTTGTTTTTCTACATGTGTGAAGCAGGAAGAATGTGACAGAGCTACGACGGGAGTCCTTGGTGAAAACATCTCTTGGTCACATATTCACACCCTCAGCCGAGTGAACTAGACTAGATGTCCTGTCTGTGGTGTGTTTACTTCAAATGACCACAAATGAGACGGCCAAAGCTGAAATTCTTTTCATAAAAACACGTAATGTTGGATTTTCTAGGTATTTACATCAATCATTCACATTCTCAGCTTCTGCTGGCCAGTGAGTGTGACCTTTTTGTCTTTAAATGTATCTTTCTTATATCTACCCTCACAGTTGTATGCTGTGTCGGGTGACTTTTGAAATTGAAGATTGAGATACTGATGCCTATCAGATGAAGGCGGGTTGCTCTGTGCGCCCCCTAGGGGCCACCATGACTCAGTGCTCATTTTGTATCCCTCTCCTCAGCCCACAGCATCGGCTACATTAATTAGTGGAATCAGTAGTGCTTTTTGTTTACATAAAGGCCATCAAACCCCCTCCCAAGTCGGCCAGGAAACAGTGCACAGAAACTGCCCCAGCTATGTCAAAGTAAAGGTAGATATAGACAGCAGGCAGATCCTTGCTTAATGACATGGACGCATAGTCTGAAGAATCATCTTCTAGGACATTTCCTGCATCTGAAACACTTGACTAAGGATATGAATTTCTCCATCCATCCATCTATCCATCCATAACCACTTATCACATAGAACCTATGCCAGTCAGCAGTGGGCACAAGACAAGGGTCAGGATGGTGGTCCAGCAGAGGGCACACACACACACACACACATTTGTATTTCTCACCTTGTGGGACCTTCCACTCATTTCTGTGGGTCTAACCCTATTCCTAACTATGACAACCCTAACCCTTACCCAGCCCTTGACCATAAATAAACCAACAAAATACAAGACTTTTAGCTCTTTTGTTTTTTTGATTGCATTCACAGATTTGTATAAAATTGAGTTTTCCCTTGTGGGGACAAGATACATGTCCCCACAAGGTAAAAATGTCAGATTTTTAATACTTCCTGGGGGCATTTTTCCCCACAACATAATATAAATATGGTACACACACACACACACACACACACACACACACACACACACACACACACACTATGAGCAATGCAGAGACACCAGTTCATCTAACTGCTTGCAGATTTTCTGGACTTCAGGAGGAAACCTGGAGTACGTGGTGGAAACACTAACAAACACATGGCAGTAACATATACAGAATAAAGGCAGAAAAATGTCTAACATTGTACAAGACTTTAGAATAGGAGCATTAAGTAAACAAGAGAATAAGTTTAATATGCAATTCAGCTGCAGCTCCTTTATGGAAAGACAATAAGCAAACAGTTAATAGAAATGCAGAACAGCTGCTGTAACAGCTCCACCCAAACTACAACGGGGCTGAGAATTAAAGAAGATACAACTGAACGAGCCTCCATCCTCAGCTGCTACCACGGGGAACAAAAGAGAGAGAAGATCAGAGAAAATACATCTGGCAAATATGAAAATTAAGGACAAAACATGCCCTTGCAGCTTAAAAGGCGGCTGCTTTGCCGATTAAGTCACAGGCGTCTGTGAAGTAACAATGTCCCGGAGCCTTGCTTCCTTAGCAATTGGCAGAGCTCTCTGCGAACACATTCTGTTTATTTCATTTAATCACTTTTTTTGATGTAACTACCGACTCCACCACGGAAGAAGTTAATGCTTGGAGAATATTGTTTTCACAATCAGGCGTGTGAATGAAAGCTGCTCATTTTTATCTCAGTCCTCCTGACATGCACGTGGCTGCTCAGCCATGTTATTGGCGAGCACATCATTCAAATAATTCAGCTCCGGTTTCCTTTTATTTATTATAGTAAATCTGGCTTCTAGGAACAATTTGAGCTGATTGTCTGGTGACTGGTTCCTATGTGAATAAGCTGCCTGTGATTTAAATTGATATTGTTAGGGGTACTTCAGTTATATTCTAGCAGCTATGTGTAAAATTTCAGGAGTCAAGGCAAGATTTTTATATACTAGCCGCATTAACGATGGATGGATGAATGGGCAGATGCGTCAAAGGCGTTATGATAGCCGCTGGTGTCTGATTGTATTTCCTGGCAAGCCAATGGGCCGAGCACATCTACTATGAATTCACTCATGAGCGAAGGACCAGTGTAGTGAAGTGACATGAACAGGCTGACTCCACACCTCCTGCCTGCACCACACACTCCTCCTCCAACCAGACAGTATCTCTATAAGTCCTCTCACTATACGCCCTCCTAGTGTAACACTTGCTCTAGCACTCCAAACAGACAATTTTCTTTGTGTGGCTTTTTAAAAAGATCATTGTGCAATTTCTTAGAACTAGCTAAATATCAGACAGCCATTGGCTAGTATTTAGTATCATTGAATGATCAAAATCACAACTCAATATATTAACTTTGCAAGCCCATGACATTCTTACCTGGCCTTGCTTGTGTTTTCTTCTCCTCTGTCTGTTTTAACTGCAGATTATGATGTCAGGTCAGCTTGCTGATTACCAGACACATACAGTATCATAAACTTCACATCTTAGATGGAAATCAAGTACAGCTAGAATTCTAACATATCAACCCACATAACCCAGGAATGATTTTGGATGGCCATATGGAAATGTCAATTCCATATTTTGAGGATGCGAGGAGAGGGAGGGCTGGGGTCACCATCTATATCAGAAGGCAGAGTTAGGTGACCAGGGTTATCACTAGTTATTCCGTTTCACTGCCCTCATTCTCAATGGCTGTAACTCAGATCAGATCAGCGTTTGGACGCCGACCCAAACCTGACGTAGTGAAGGATTTGCTTTCCACTAAACATACATGTCTTGTTTGAGAATTTATTTTTTTTGTTGTTGTTGCTTGTTGTTGCTGAATGGGCAGCCTTATTTTTGTATTTTTCATGTTTACAGTACTGACCTGTTCCTCATTTCCACCAAAAACCCCAGATCAACCACGGCTTGATGCTCATGTTATCACTTCTGCTCTGATTCCTCTCGGTTCTGCTAACATCACTCGATTATCACATGCTGATGACCAAAGTTCACTGTCCGTGTGTAATTTGCTCTATATTACCCTTTAAGGGTTGCTCCATCTCCTCCCCCCTTACGTTTCTACACATTATAATCAGCTATGTCTAGCATTGAACCTAAATGTCTTCATTAAATCTCAGAAATTAAATGAGCCAGCAGCCACATACTTTGAAGGTCAACATTTTGAAGGTGAGGTACATCCCAGAGGTCAACTTTGGCGATTTACCACACACTTCAAGCTGGAGGGCAGGAACAGGTGTTGCTCTGCAAGATTAATTGGCAAATGTGACACAAGGTGCACGGCAAGCACATGTGAGAGACTGGAAGACATCCATGCAATCTGAAGTGATGGTGTTATCCTGCTGTTACCATATCCCCTGTGTTGTGTTAAAATGTTCCCGGATGGATCTTTAGTCACATCCACCATGTCCAGTCTACACCCTGGCAAGATGCACCAAAACAGCACTGACGGACGTTTCTATAGCAACCTTCTCTCCATTCACTCTGTTCCACTGTATGAATAGCCAGGGTAAAACTATCATCCAATGTTGTTTTTCTTTCTTATGTTTTTTTTTTTTTTTATGTGTCCAGGGATTTAAATACTCATAAAAGGTAAAATCTCTACAATCATAGATACAGCAGGGTATGGAGAAGCTGTTATGAATATCCAGCCAGTAATGATTTCACTGTGAGTGCTAACAACAGCCTCAGATATTACTAGGTCCTGAGAGAGAGGCACCGAGCAGAAAATGACCCCCTCTCCATTGCTGCCCTGCTTTTTCAAACTGCCAGCTATTTGAATTCTTCCCACACAGCTATCATTTTCCAACAGTTAATTTTCAGTGTGATCACGAATTTTCTGTGGCCATTTGAAAATCCGCAAGTACATGTAATTTATGTCTACTTTGGCGTGTTTTCTGTAGGCGTTTCTCCCTCGTGCTCTTTTTCATGCCTGCCTCGCTGACAACGTGCTCTGTAACCTATGAAAATGTAATCCGTTCCACTCCGTTTTCAATATTCTTTTAATAGACTCTCTTACTTTTTTAGCAGATTCAATCTCAAACCCAAATAAGGGAAAATGTATGATCAGGTCAATGAATGATGTCTGCCTTATCACCACAGACCCTCGCCCCTTGTGTAATCAGAAGCAATTAGGTGCCCCGGATCCAAGTTAACAGTTTATCGGCATCGAAAGCAATTACAAACCGTCCAGCGTGGTCTCTGAAGAGGGAGAAAAATGAGACCCATTGCAGGTTTTGCTATCTCCCTGACCAGAGCAGTCAAGCTCAGTTAGAGTGCAACTGTGGGCTTTTATCAATTGCTGCAGCTCTTCTGGTCAGCAGAAGATAGATTATCATTGGGAATTAAGCTCTTTGTGTGACTTTTCACACTGTGCAAATTTTCCACCCCGTGCATTAGCCTAAATATGCAGGTTTTGAAAAATATGACTTATTACCTGAATCCTTAAGTGGATATTATATAAGTTAACCTGCTAGCCTGCTAGTCACCTGCCAGCATGATAGTACCAATCAACAGCAGTAGCTGAGCACGGAATATGACCACACAAGTAGTTATCTTCTCATAAGGTCGCATTTGGCTTTTTTGCCTGGATTTTGTTGGCCTCCCACAATTCTAGTATAAGACTGGTTTTATTGACTCCTATAAAGGATAACGAGGCCTTGGATGTTAAAAAAATTGTGTTTTTCTCCTTTCTTTCTTTCAAGACATGTTTTCTGCAAAAGAAATGCATAAAAAAACATTGATTCAACTGTGCTTTAGTAAAGCAATATCTTCAGACAATGGCCAACTTGGCCCTCACTATGAAAGATGATGCAAAAATGGATGGATGGATGGATGGATGGATGGATGGGTTAGGTTTCAGACTGTGAGTCTTCAGCAAAGTTTTCATTTCTTTGCATTCCATCCATCCATCCATCCACCCACATTTTTCTTGCTTACCATGGACAGAGTTGTGGAGGATAGCTTAGACCCTATGTCAAACAGCACAGGGCACAATGCTGGATTATGCTGTGATAAATATCAACTTTACCTCAATATGTGTTAATTCATATACACATTAAAGTCAAATTTTATACAAAAATGGATGTTGCACTGATGCCATGGATCATGACACATTGCTGAACCCCAAAAAGGTTTAGCTGTATTATGTGCAAAACTTAAATAGCTGCGTTACATAATAGAGAAATAAATAATGGGAATTATCATTGTTAAAATAGATTCAGTTATGGTGTAGAGGGCAGTAACACTAAAAGCACAGAATTTAGGCAGAGAAAGATGTGCATCATAAGTGTGGCAAAACTGGAAAAAAAATCACATTTTGAAAATGTAGATCATGTTAATGTTTGAGCAGATAAAGGGGAATAAATTAGATAAGGCTTTTCTAGAGTGCATCCTCTGTCATCGCTTATCCGTGGAAGTTGAAGTGAACAATTCAATGCATCCTGTTATTACTGAACCAGTGTCAGAAAAGGGTGTGGAAAATGGTCCATGCTCAGATGTCTCAGCTGCAGTTTCAGCAGCAGAAACAGATGTGGTGACACCTTGCAAGAAAACAGATGACCTTGTTGTTAGGCCTAAGGTTCTATATGAGCTTGGTAGTATAAAACTGCAAGCACACAGATTCTCCAGATACGAGTCAAAAATTTGTGAGTTGGGCAAGAAGGACTGTAAACTAAGAATTAACCCAATTGTTATAATCAAAACATTATTAAGACTTCAGAGCTCAAATCTTCAGAGATATTATGGTCTTAACATGTTTTAATAAGCACGGTTAAAAAAATAGAAAGTGGCTACAAGGGATATTTTAATTAAACCTACTAGCCATAATATTTCTTCCCTTAAGGAAAAAACACCGATGGGTTTTGAAATATTACGTGTGATTTTTTTCCGATGTGAACATCTGTTCCATCTTCACATTTTCATATTTTCACAAGTAAAAATTTCATCTAAGATGTGAAAAAACATCTAACGTGACTTTTTTTCTCACGTGAAAAACACGTTTCCACATTTTTCGACGTGCTATATTCCGAAAATCACGTGTTTTTCCCGTAAGCGGATTGTGACATGTTACTGACATTTTTGGAATGTGTTTTTAAACATTGTAAATTGATACACTACTATAGTGATGTATCCAGAGTGAGTGGGTGCAGGTGTACTATGCTAATATTTGCCTTAATATCTCTGTTTGTGTAAAACGTAACACACAACACAGGAAGAATATGCATAAACAAAATATGTAAGTGTGTATTCAAACCCCCAGCCCTAGAGGTCTGAGTTAACAGGCTCCCCTCTGTAATCTCTATAATCATCAGTTAATTGTTGTCAGTGCTACATACTAGACAGATGGGGTGCGTATGTTAATATAGCCTGATAATCTTAGACTACACCAATGCAGTGTGGCTCTGCCTCACTTTAGCACTGTAATCCATTCTTGCTGCTGAAATTTTAAAGAGGTATTTCTCTTCATACTTCATTCACCACCTCAAGCAATGTTTGGTGCTTTTCTGTAGCTTAACAAACATTGGTCCCGGTGTTTCTCTATCATGTTGGCCATTGTTGCATGTGTAACAATAGCATAGTTTTATTTTTGCATGACCAAAGCCAGGTTTACATCACTTTTTTGTGCCCTGTGCTGCCTGGGAGAGGATCCAGCTCCCCCATGACCCTGAGCAGGATAAGTGGTTAGACAATGGACCCATGGATGGATGCATGGAGATCAGGTCTAAAACGATGAATGCCATGGTGTTCAGAGGTATTACTACCATCACTTCTTTGCCTTCCTAAATGCAGGGTATGAGTTATGTTTTGTTCTTTTGGATGCAGCTGCTGGCTGGCAAAAGGTTTTGCTTTCTCCAAGATGAGGATTTGTGAACAGCCTCAGTCCATATAATGAAAAATGCAGGGATGCCACCACACCCCTGTATAAGTAGACCAATTCTACTATTTCATAGGAGACCTGTCAACAAAGCCCTTTTATTATTACTCAAAGGAAAAAAGAGCGGTCAAGGACGTTCCTTGCTCATCTTTTGATTAACCTCCCTCCCCCATCTTACCCATTACCCACACCTTAATGAGCTGGCAAGTACTGTTTGTTGCACAAATCAAATGGAATATCATTTGATACATAAAGAACATGAAAAGGCAAGATGTTTGTACTTTATTATAATTGTGGAAACTGGGAACAGGCAGAATGTGTTCTTAGAATGCTTAGTTTACATAGCCTCAGATGATGCTTTAACATCTCTCTGGTCAGATAAACATAACTTTCAGAGGGGATTACGTCCTGGGGCCCGTATCAAGCCAGACCTGCCTCTTAGTGTTCACACTCTCAGCCTTCATCGATCACTCACAGCCAGCAGCTGCCGCAGCAATAGTCTCATTAGTCCCTCTGTAGAAGATCTTCAAATTCAAAACAAAAGGCACAAATACAGAGAGGGATACCTGCTGCAAATCGCAGTGCGCTATTGCCTTTGGTCTTCACACTTTAACCATTCATTTGCACTGGAGACTTTACAGTGGATCCTGCTTTAAAGGCATCAAAAAGCAAAACTACCTCGGGTGAGAGAACCAAATAATTTGAAAGATATTTTCACCCACAACTGTTAACTCCAATAAACAGCTGGAAGATGATGGATGGATGGATGGATGGATGGATGGATGGATGGATGGATGTACAGTTTTCCACTGCAGGTTGGGCTATACAAATTAGAAATATTTTAGAAAGTATTTTGTTTATTATATTTTATTCACTATATCTACAAGGTAGATAATCTATTATTGTTAAGAAAATCAAAAAGTTGGCTGTGATTTTGTCATAGTTTTCTTAAAGTATCATCAAGAAAACTGCTCCAATTTTAAGTGGAGGCCATGTATGATGAAAACCTCATTGCAGAAAGGAGTCAGCATGTTCATGCTGGATAAATTGGATGAGAAGAAATCTTTATCTTTAGAGTCATCCAACCAAGCAGACTATGGTTACGTAGGGGGTCGACTCTAATTGGGCGTGTGCTGTTCGAGGGCACAGAGCCACTGAAGTGTCTTCTTCTGGTAAGTACTAGGAGACACTGGACTCCACAGCCTGGAGCAGAGGGCTTGTCTTCCAGCACGTGGGAGGGGCCTCACCCAGGAATTCTGTCACACTCGTTCAGCCAGTCACCTACTGCAGATAGATCTAACATTTTCATGAAATCTCTCATCCTTTCCACAGCTATGCTATGCATCACGTAATCTGAAATTATTGCATTTTCCTCTGATGTCTGGCCAGGATTCCTTTGACAATATTTTTATTATGCTGTCACAAACAATGACAAATTCATTTCATTATGCTGAATATGATGAGACGTGATTTGATACAATACCAGTAATGCATCGTCTCAGAATTAAGTCAGTGACTTAAAAATAAAAGCAGCATGACGCAAACTATGAACTCAGTGTATTTAGTCCATGAAAACAATAACCCTACCTGTCTGTCTTGACAAGCTTATGTTATGTGAGGTGTGGTGCTGGTTCTCAACTGCTGCTGTCAGAAGTAAAATGAAATATAGCATCAAAACAGGGAGAGTAAAACATATTATAAAGCAATTCTATGAAAGCTCGGGGGCCATTGCACGAATGCCACAGTGCTCCAGAGACGTAATCTTCAAGTTGTTGCATGTTGAAGTTGCCCAGGGAACGTGAGTGTGGTCAGCTTGTCGATAGAGGCACGGAGCATAGTCATGGCGACGGATTCACATGTCAGCATCATCCTAGGACATGCTTCTACATGTACTGGAATTGCCACTCAAGCAGAATGATCCTGTGTGACACTGTGACTCTGTGGTCTCAGTCCATCCGTGATCTACACGGAGACCTTTTCAGTAGGTTTCGGCCGAGAAATGTAGAGCCATGGGCAGGGCTCTGTAACAGGCCAGTAATTATATTTCCTAATTATTCATTATCCTCCATTTGTCATCATTACCTAGGTTCTCAGGCACTTTGTTTTTCCATACGTTGCTTGGCACGTCTACTGGAATTGCACCATCCAACGAATCCGCCTCATGTTCGCGCCGGTAACCACAAACCGACCGTAATAACATTTCATTAATTTGAAGGAACAAATGTGCTACTGCATGAACAATCCAGGGTCTTTCTGCTCAGCGCAGCACCCCCTCCACCCTGTCATTAGTCCTTCAGGGCCCTCTCCTGATTATACCCTGTTCTCTCCCAGCTTGGCACTGTGCTGGCACTGCCACGGGCAATAACGGGAAGGAAAAAAAATACAGTTGGAAGACGTGCCCTGTTTAGTTTATATTTTGAAAGCTGACTTTTGCTATTTTACCATACTAATACTAAAAGTAAGTATAAAAAAGATTCTGTCACAGGTCGCCGCAGTCTTCAGATGTGGTGCCAGGAGCCAAAAGATGGTGAGTGTAAACAGTGTTTAATAACCAACGAAGGAATAAACAATAGGCTTGGCCCTGAACACAATGGAATGAACTGAAAGACTAAACTAGACAAGACAAGGCTAGAATCACAAGCACGAGCTACAAACAGGCATGACTAGGGTATTAGAGGTCCATGAACCAGGAAAAAGACTATGGATCACAAGCAGGACTGGTAATGCCCCTTACTCAGACTACAAAGACAATCCTAACCTAACTGAACCTACAAAAACCAAACAGATTAACACAACAGAACTACAGAAAAGAGAATAACAACAAAACAATAAACACTCAAGCCAGAGAAGCTGGGAACTATGGCTTAAGTAACAAAGGAACCAGATGAGACACATGAGGGTAATCAGGGCAAAGACAACTAAACCAAAACAGGGAAACGTGGCAGAACTAAAGAAGGGAAATGAATTACATGGGCAAACCCCAAAACACGGCCAGTTCTTGAGAATCTGGAGCACTGTTGTAGATGTGATAGAATCTTTCCAGCCTTGTCAGCTCATTTCAGTCTCTGGATAACAAGGGCTGTGGATATTAAAGTACATTTTAGTATCTTTCTTAGCTGTAATCCATCAAGCAGAGTGGATTTGAAAGAGAATCTCCCTAGTGTCCCTCTAAAAGCATCATTCCCTGTTCTCACACACTGAACCACACATAGGATTTTTTTATTTTCAGAGTTATTTTTGTCGGTAATGCTCATTGTGTACATGAGGTCTGTGCTAATGATGGCTGTCTTGGGTCAAACTGGTGGTAAACTTTGTATCCATCCATATATATACTGGGTCTTTCATCAAAAAAAAGAATTTATGTCCTCTTGTTGCAGTTGTGATGACATCAGCCGAACGGCATGGGAAGCATCAGTCTTGTGCTGATGTTGCAGTACATGACAGGCTGAAGTCCATTTGGTGTTGCAGCAGGACCATACATGATGACTGAGGATGATCAGAGGGGGGAAGTGACCTTCTTTTGGGAGAGCATACAGCTGTCACTCTCTGCTACTTCGTTCAGATACTTCATAGGTGCAGTCAGTAGAAGTCATTTTGCCCAAGTTGACTGGCAGCCAAATGTGAGTTTTTGGAATACTCTAGTGCTGCTCTCAATAAGTGGTCCAGTTTGACAGATTCTGTCAGTTTGAAACTACTCAAGCATTAAGATCTGTTCTCAGTACTGCACTTTTTGCCCCTTAGATGAAGTAGTGAAGCAACTACTAGCTACTCTGGTCATACTCAAAGTCAAAAAAGTCAGCTGGGCATTTTCTGAACTTGACCTTCAACTGGCTTTGTATAAACTGCTGTCAACAGGAAAAGGGTTTACTGAGAAATGGTTATTTGTACTGAAATGCCATATTTGTTTTAGTTAATCCAGACATAGGCAAACTGAAGCTGGGTCATGAAGACAAGGTCTTTGAGAATACTGTAATCTCACCTTTGGTAAAGAACTCTTTGTAGGGTCACCTACACTCCCTGTCACTCTTGACAACGTGAGCCAAAAGAGGGGCAATGAAGAAAATGTCATGGTCACTAGGTTACAAAGATAGCTGCTCTTTCTGAGAGCTTCATTAGCTCTCCATGTCTGCTTATCACGTTCCACTTCTCCTTTGCTCTGCAGCGCAGACGACATTAAATGTCAACCGATGAAGATGGCCATTTGATCCATTCAACACTTTCCAAAAGTTCCCCATCCGAAGATGCACTCCCAGTACAGTAATAGAGCACAACTGTAAAGCTCCAGATGTGACTGATGTTAGGTATTATGTGTTTTGCACCATGCCCCTGTTTCTGAATCAAATGTCCTCTCGGAGCTTTGAGCTGTGTCTAACAAACACCTGGCCCATATCCATGTGTTCATACACCCGATTCTGGGACAGTTGTGGGACATCTGGCAGAGGCGTGGTTGGCTGCCTTTTATTTGCTGAGATCTTCATACTGTTTTACATGCCTAACTAGCATGAAAGGATAGAGTGGGGGCACACTACTAAAAGCGATGCCCCCTCCTTAAGTGCATTTATGTAATGACCTCCATAATGTGTTTAGCACAAGGTTTCCCAACTGATAAAAATCAACAAATAAACGGTTCACCCAGCAGAGGGTGTGTGTGTGTGTGTGTGTGTGTGTGTGTGGGGGGGGGGGGAGTTGGCTTCGTTTACTACTCTCAATTTCCTTGTGATTTGCATATAGGACCATTAGCCATTATTCAGATCATCAGGTGTGGCCAACTAGCAATTAGGCTGCAGAGAAATAATTCTGAATCAGCTCTGAGCTTTTCAGAGCATCTATGAGGAAATGTTTGAGGATGATTAAATTTGATGGGGGCGGTGACTGAGGGGTTAGCTGAGGACAAGAAGATTATTGTGAACTATGGAACAAACAGGCTTTTCACATCGGTGTAAGTGGGATTACAATCTCTGCCAATCACCAGCTAGCTTAAACCACTTCCCAACAGGTACCACATTGGTACATACTGGCTTAAACCTGGCTGTGAGTGACAGATCATGCTAATTCTCTCTTAGCATGGTTTTCAGTCTGATATCTCCTATTGAAAGTAGCTAAAGTAATTTTGGTAAGAGGTTTCTTTCAATAATTTTTTTCTGAAATATGTCATATGCAAATATGCAAACTTTCTGAAGCTTATTGAATTCAGATACTGACACCTATTACAGAAAACATGCAAATAAACCCAAAATGAGACAATATAAGGTTTAAGGCCAAGAACAACAAAGACCTACATTAACGTGACTGACAATACCATCATTTCTGCTCCCAGGCAGAGAGATAATTCCATCATTTTTAAAGCGACTTCATACTAGTCCAACCTTAGAGACGCTTTAAATTAATACAATGTAGAGGTGGCGCCATATCTCCATGGTTATTTTTATTACACTTTCTGGATTGAGTGGTTTTAATGAAATTTCGGATGAACGACCCTGGCATCTGTGTGAAAAAGATAAACTCCAAAACCTGCGTTTTACCTGCCTGGGGGGACGAGTGAGAGGAAATGGAGCAGAGGGGTTAACTGGGTCAGCAGAGACTGACTGAACAGGAAGAAAAAGACACTGCTTGGGGTGAGTTAGCTCTGTCAGGAAGCCACAGGCTTAGCAGCCATAACACAGCGGAGCGACGATGGAGCTGGACGCTGTTCTGCTGAGGCAGTGCTCTACAGAGACCATTCTGTTAAATCAGCCCAGCTGGAAGCCAAGGGGAGACTCAGAAAAATGCTTCTCCTCCATGACATTTGGTAAAAAAGAAATAAGAACAAATGACCTTCTTAATAAATACAGAGAAAAGAATTTGTGAAACTGCTACTGTGTAAATTTTGGTATGCAAAACCTTTTGTTTTTGTCTAATGGGTACTGCTGTTACAGACTGGAAGTGTAGTAAAATGAATGGATTTTAATTATTTTCTGCAATTGAATCAATTTAGAAGTGTATAAATAAAGTGAAAATTAGGTTGTGGAAATATATGACACTGGGAACAGTAACACTGTTCTCTAAATAACAGTGAAGAAAAATGAAATGTCAGGCAACAAGCTTAAACAACTCGATGTTGCTAACTCACCCGTCATCTTTGAAGGCAAAGAGGTGGCCTTTTTAAGGCCAGTTAGTTGAACAATGACCCCAAGAGAGCTCTGTCAAATTTGTGCTTTACAAGATTGTATCTCACTGTGATTGTGAGCTCACTGCACGTGTGCAGGTATCTCTGTATTCTGTTTCTGATTTCATTTTTTGGATATCAAATTGGCTACTTGTGCTTCCTGGTATTTTTGACCCTCTGCCTGTGTTTTGACCATGGCTACTGGCTTCGCCCATGCCCAATAAAGCCAGTACCTCTACAACTGGACCCCATCTGCATGAAATCATTACATTTCTAACCTAACAATGTTCAGCTTCTGTGCTGTGTACATGCCACTGGCTACATAATTCAATATTATCACTTCAACAGTAATTCAAATATTTTCAAAGCATAAACCACAGAATATGTTGATGCTCAGAGAGAGCAAACTTCTATGGTGTATTGAATCACTACATCCATTTCATTTATCTTTGGCTCAGGGCAAACATAGTTGCTCATCACCGATGCTAATGGTGTATCATCTACCCAACCTCCCTCCAGCAGGGGGCCTCCTGCTTCACAGCCCGATTTCTTTCTGCCTTCATAGTATATGGGGCTTATGCAGTGCAGTCAAGGCTAAGTCTTATTTGTTCTTTTTTTTGTTGGTTGATGATACCATCAACCTTCCTTAAGGTTGAACCAGGCATTAATCTATCATTAGAAGGTGCTGGAAGATTAAAATATGTCTGTGGGTTTTCCAAGGGTACAGACTTACCTTGACATGTGATGCATGGATGCAAAATGATTATATATACACACACACACCAATGAGGCAAAACATTACAACCCCCCTAGTAGAATAACTGACTCTTCCCTACAGCCTGATGGTGGACCCATGAAGGTACAAATGAACAAATGAGAGAGATGGGGGATCTAAAAAGACTGGCACATGCTGACCAGAAGCAGTTCTGCTGATCGCACCAGGTTACTTGACCATCCTGGCAGAGCAGGTATCTCTCTTCATGATGAGTGTCTGCCAAGATGGCACTGGGTGGCTCCAGTGGAAAAATCCACTTGCTATGTCGCTCTAAGTATGTGAGCAAAGGGTTTGTGTGTGTGTGTGTGTGTGTGTGTGTGTGTGTGTGTGTGTGTGTGTGAGAGAGAGAGGGAGAGACTTAAAATGACATTATAACCTGATTCTGTTGTTTCTAGTCTAAAGACCAGATTTTGGTTGAAGACATCTTGTAGAAAAGGCCCTCAGTCTTCTAGAATCTTCTAGAATTTCGGAGAACCATAGTCATTATAGTATTCTCATCACCTCAGTGATGAGATCCTAAGATTATCTATGTAGTTCAAGTTCAGGAGAGTGAGAGTAGAGAGTAGATTTAGAGTTAGAGAGGGAGTAGTGTAGTGTTAGAGGTACAGTAAGAGTTGGAGTTAGTCTATGTAGGACTACTTCGTATTCAGTGTTTACGTGGACGTGTCACTTGCTTGAACCTTCCTAAAGATCAACCAGGATCCTAACCGTGGTGTTCTGAAGTATGGACGGCTGAAATCTACGAGCAGCGCCGGGATAGTATTCCCGACAGTGATCTACACTGTACTGACAGTCCTTTGAGCTATCAGTGGTTCCCGCAGAACGGGAACGAAGAGCAGTCTCTACTACATTTGGTCCTTCGAGCCGGATCTATGAGCAGTCTCCGCTATATTTGGTCCTTCGAGCCGGATCTACAAGCGGTCTCCGCTACACATCTGTTATTTTACCTACTGACACAATGGTTAAAACACACTGAAAATAAAAGCTCAGCTAAGTCAGGCTCTTGACCAGAAAAACACAAAAGGAGAAGACCAGGGTGTACCCTTCAGTAGAATATGGTTTGAGGCCCTCTTGAGCGTGTCCAAGGCCGCTTGATGAAATAAGGCCACCGGGTTACCCAAGCGATACAGCAGGTGAAGTGTAGCAGGCATTCCATGAAGTGCTCTGAGGAGCTGTTTGGATGGGAGCATCACCGCATGCTGCGTTGGTGTTTACACACCCAGTGATGATTAAAATATCCAGCATTCAAGGGCTGCACCTCATCATAAATAGAGCAATAAAATAGAGTACTACCACACATTTTGGCAAGTGTGAGAATTCTCATGATGTGAAACTCCTGCTCCTGCTTGATATTTACGCCCTGTTCGATTTCTTTAAATCATGTCATGGCATACCATTAGAATGTGCAAATCCACACGTCCCTACTTGACCTTGTCCCATTAACTCTTTGTCCTTTGTAACACCACTTCTGTGCAAATTGACCCCACAAAGATCATTCCACATGTTGATTTGCCATTAGTGAGCTAACTGCTCATATTAACAGCATAAACACATTTCAGCCAGTTTCTGGATCTTCTTTATGTATGGTTTTTTCTTTGTTTGGAGGAATTTTAACATGCAGCGATGAACTGTGTTCACAGACAATGCTTTTCGGAAGTATTCCTGAGACCATGCAGTGATTTCCATTATAGAATCGTGTCTGTTTTTAATGCAGTGCTGCCTGAGGACACGAAGATCACAGCTATCCAGCTTGTCCCTTGCATACAGAGATTTCTCTGAATTCTCTGAATCTTTTAATGATATTATGTACCGTAGATGATGAAATCCCAAAATTCTTTGCAGTTTTATGTTGAGAAACATTATTCTTATATTGTTGCCCTATGTGCCTGCAGTCTTTCACAGTGCTGAATCACTCCCCATCTTTACTTCGGAAAGACTCACTCAGATGCTCCTTTTGTACCGTATCATGTTACTGACCTGTTGCCAATTAACCTAATTAGTTGTGAGATGTTCCAGCTGGTGTTTTTTTTAGCATTACACAACTTTTACAGTCTTTTGTTGCCCCTGTCCCAACTTTTTTTTAAATGTATTGCTGGCATCAAATTCAAAATAAGCACTTTCTCATTTCAACATTTCATACATTGTCTTTGTAGTATTTTCAGTTAAATATAGAGTTGAAATGATTTGCAAATCATTGCATTCTGTTTTTAGTTACATTTCACACAACATCCTAACTTTTTTGGAAACAGAGTTGTAGATGGATGAATGACGCACATTGAGATTCCCCCAGGAGGGCTACTTATTTTTACATTTATTTATCGGACTGCCACATCTGCACCAGTACTCTGGGTCCCCTGAGTACTGACCGGGGTTTCCTCTGCACCCATCATGTTTCTTGCCCTGATTTCCGACCTCTGTCTCAAGCTATTTAAGTCGGTGTCTCTCCTCTTGCCTTTGCTGTACGTTTCTTAGTCTTACTGCCAGTTTTGTTCCAGGTCTGTCCCATGTTCTTGTGTCTTTCTAGTTCTCTGTCTGTTAGTTCCTGTTTGTGCCCCAGTTCCTGTGATCCTGTTCTCCCCTTGCTTTCCTTTGAGTCCATTGCTTTAATTACCCCATATATTCAGTACAGAGCCCGGTGGTTCTTCTCTTGGAGTCTCTTATTAAAACCCTTTGGTTCTTGCACCTGCATCCTCACGTTGCTTGTTTCTTGGCCCAGCACCACTAAGTCTGGTGACAATAATCATACCGACGCGTTTATTCCAAAGCAACGTTCTAGGAAGCTAATACAACACAAGCATACAGCTGTTAAGGAGCTACCTAAGGTACAAGAGCCCGATTCTCCTGTCAGCCGCTTGAGTATTTTTATCATGTATATTTTTACACATGCAGCCACTACGCGTATTCTCCTGTAAGACAAAGAGCTCTATTTTGATGATCTAATGCAAAGCATAAAGGACAAGGTGCAAGTAACATTTATGGGCGTGTCCAAATCCATTTCGCTATTTTAACAGCGGAAAAAACAGACTTTGCGCCAGCATAAGGCGCAAAAAGGTTGTCCTAACTCTCTTAATGATTCAGAGGTGTGTTTTGGGCGTAACATGCAATAAACCAATCAGAATGGCACATCACCTCACCTTTAAAAGGCAGGGGCGCTTGACCTATGGCGGATTTCTATTATAATGGCGCCTTTACCTGGCAAACCAGATCGGTTTTAGGCCGAGGAAACGGACGTGCTCATGCGCGAAGTGAGAAGATGGGAGCAAATCATTTACGGGACCACCACTGTTCCACCTAAGCCTCTCGAGGTAAAGCAGGCACGGGAATATGGAGACAAATTTCTCTCCATAAGTTGTACTCTATAATAAAACATATATGAATGAAATAAAATAAAGAAACATTACTGCACTCCGAGCGTGTACCTGTGTCTGTAACGAGCGTCCTGCACCCGCACGTTTCTAAAACGTGCTGCTTAAATATCGTTTAACAATACGCCACTGAGATTAGACGTGGTTTTTGTTGGTCAAAAGCGCAATGTCATTTCGCTGCCTTAAAAAAGCAACGCGCCGACAATGCGCCCACCCACACCTCATTTTAAAAAGACCACTCCTACGAGCGGGAAGCGCGCGCGCTTGGCGTGAAAATGAGGAATGCGCCGGTACGAAACTAGTAGAACCACTTAGCATCGCTCTTTGCACCGGTGAAAAATAGGGCCCGAAGTGTCCCTCCCCCAGCGTGTAATTCGAGCTTGCAAAGGAGGCATTGCGAACTCAAAAACTGACATAAAGGGGGAACAAACACAGCAATTTTGGCTGAAATTAAAACGTGGAAATTGGACTTTCCGTTGATGATGTAAGTTGAATCTAAAATCCACAGAAGGTAACAGCGATGTGGTGTAGTTTTAAGAAGGATACAATAAGCGGGACTTTGATGTTGAGAAGCACTGAAGACACCATGTCAATATCTGAATAAACAGCCTCATAAATAATGAAACTAGACCATTAAGCATGCCAGTAAAATGAGTGAAAAAACATAAATGTAAACTGGTTGTTAATTGACTTGTGCCGGGAAAGAATGTGCGTAAAGGATATTTAAGCGCAAATAAAGTGTGTACAACAAGCATAGTTACAAGTTTTTTTGATTGAAGTCCACAAGAGAATCAGACCCTAAGTGCAGTTAGCTTCAGCATTTTTACAGACCACAGCTAGACAGAATTTACCAAACATATACTGTAGGTACACACTTCTGTGTTTCTAGGTGCTGTGGTTTCCCAAGGCTATCCAGTGGCTAATTGGTGTCTCTAAAGTGCTCCTACAGTGGTTATGTGTCTGGTGATGGATTGATATCCAAGGTGTTCTCCTGGCTTGCACCCAATGGAGCCTGGGATAGCCTCAAGTGTCGCACATCCTGTGACCCTGTACTGGATAAGCAGTTGGAAGGTGGATGGATGGTTTTTGCTTCTCAGATACGTTATACTCCTTAGCAGCTTTTTTACCCAGGCTAACTCAATGCTAATCAGCATCTGTGCGATAAGTATGACTTTACAATCTTCTGTAGTGGTAATATTGCATATTACTGTTTTCCAGCTAACCAGTTTCTGGATAGGACCATCAAAATTCACAGCCTTTGTTGGGTGGCAACACTAAAAGCCTAGCCTGTTAAAAAGTATAGTCTGTCACAAGAGGAAAATCTGAGTGCAATGATAGCTGCATATGTTATATTTAGATCATTAAAAAGGGAATTTAAACAGATCATGTATTACCATAGCTAGCTTGGGTACTTCCCACATGTGCAATGTGGTTATGTTTTATTGGTAGAGAAAAGCAAATATTACATCGATGATAAGTGTCACTGATGTGTAACTCTCCGGTTGTGATGCTAATTGTTGGTCATATGCATTATGTATGTTTTCTTACATTCGAACACTCATTGGTGCAGCAATATATAATTGCCCACAAATAAGACAAAGGGGTATTCCGGGAGCCCTGACTGAGGGCTTTGTATGCTATTCAGACACCCAAGGGGAAGCAGAGAAATAGCTGCACTAGATAAGGATGTTTCACAGTCATCAGATTAATCATGTCCTTTTTAATCAGTTGCATGCAAGTTCCAAAATAATAGGTAAATGCAAATAAGCGTAAAACAAATTGGCCTTATATTCTAAAACAGAACAGAGAACAAAAGCAGATTAGTTCCAGAACAAATTCCAGTTTTGACATGGTTTGCAATATCGTTAGTGTATCATCTTCTGGGTTTAAAAAGGACTGCTCAGGTGGCAAAACAGCTGAGTAACGTTACCAGAGTAACGCTGGCCGGCATCATCAGCTGGAGGTCTTTGGTCTTTATCTTTGAGCTTGCTTTTTCTGTGCCTGACTGCAAGTGCTCATAGCACTAAAAACTCTGCCACTGCACCATATGGGACCTCAAAAAGACCCTTAAAAGCTTTCATGTAAAAGCATTCAAAATGCCTTATCTTAGACTGACACAGATATACTCAGTCTTTAGTCACTCACTGCAATATTTAAACGTGATGCTATGGTCCTGTGGAAATCTAGATAGACCAGACTAATATACTCAGCACATAGAGGCATACAAACATTTTGAACACAAGCTCTTTTTTTATTCTCTGTAACAGCGCTTCTACATTTTGTGGATTTAATCTCCAGCATTCATAAAGCAGACTGTTGAAGGAGCATTGATTTTCACAGAGAGTGTACGACTCACAAGGGAAAACCCAGCATTGTCAAACTCAGCATTTTACGCTAACCCTGCCCAACTTAAAGAGCTCAGTCATATTTAATGTTTCATCTACACAGTGCAATACATCATCACCTTTAATCAGTTACACAGTTACACTTCTGTGACACACATTCATACACATTTTGTGATTGCTCTACTCTGACAGACTACTTTTTTATTGAATACTCATACTTATTTACTCAACTACCTCAGTATTAACATCCTCACCACTAGCTGATTACTCTTTTTCATCTTATATCCATGATATGTTGAGTGCTGTATTTGTGGTTCTCACTTTGCTATGCCTCTAATTACTATGTGTGTTATTCTGTATTTATTACCTCTATCACATCTGCCCTTTGCTGCAAACACAATCTCATTGTTATACAATGACAATAAAGAACTCTTTGACTCTGCAATTTATACCACAGGTTTTGTGTTTCTGTGTGCAAATATCTTCAAATACAAAGGAATTTCGCATGAAATGCCTCTTCAATTTCTTCTTTCTTCCTTCTTTGTTTAGGGACATTCAGAAAAATAATAATAATATACCAAGTGTCCTAGTTCCCTCCGAGTTGTACTACAAAAATCCACACATCATCTCAGAGTGTGAAAGGCATGAAAGCCTATTTCAGGATGGTGCCACCCACATCACCAACCTGCCTGCGTACACAGTATGCATTGTCATTCTGTCTCCTCAGATCATTGCCTTACTCTTCCTTACAATCTGTATTGTCAGATAGCGGTCCAGTGTTCAGACACAGCCAATCTGAGGGAGACACAACTCTTTGCCTTTGAAGGTTATTACGGCTCCTCATTGTTGGTTTGTCATTAAGTGTACTCAGCAAACAGGAGTTCAGAATCAATTCAGTAAGTTACATTTGGCTTCTACAGAGGATTTCATCAGTCCCAGAACACAGTCTTAGATTTTAACTAGGTGGTGTTACCTTCTAAGGTAAATAATAAAAGGTATTACTTTTGTTGCTGTGTGTTCAAAGAGGCTGTATTTCGGTTATATGATGGATAAGTTTTACGTTGTTTTGGTGACTTTTTAGAGAACAAGAGTACTGTCTGCATGAAAATAAAAAAATATATATATTTTTTGTACTTGGGTGTAAATATCAAACCTTTCTATAAATGAATAGCTTGAGATTTATCATTGACTAGTAATTTGGAGATTCTGTTCTCTCATATCCCATTATTTCCTGGTCTATCCTGCCCTGTCCTGCTATATCCTGTTCTGTCCTGGTGTATCCTGTCTTGTTCTGTATTGGTTTTTCCTGTCCTGTCCTGGTGTATCCTGTCTTGTCCTGTCCTGCTCAATCCTGTCCTGTCCTGGTGTATCCTGTCCTGTTCTGTATTGGTTTTTCCTGTCCTGTCCTG
>JAACJT020000002.1:4449554-4499198 GCA_009936485.2 Gymnarchus niloticus | reverse complement strand
TCCATCCATCCATCCATCCATCCATCCATCCATCCATCCATCCATCCATCTTTCAACCATTTATCTTCATCATCCTAACAGGGGGGACAACTTGGATCTTTATCACAGGAAGCAAAGGGCACAAGGCTGGAGTAGACCCTGGATGGGATGCCAGTCCATTTCCATACACAAGCACTCATATATTCTATGTATTTTAGAGATGCCAGTCTGCCTAATGGTATGTCAGGAGAAAACCCTCAGTGCACGAGGAGAGTTCCAGACACAGAGAGCCAGGGTGAGACTCAAACCCCCAGCCCTGGAGGTAGAATACACAGTATATATAACTTTATTATAGGGTTGCATGAATTATTGATGCAGCCTGAATCAATGAAACCTGACAGTTCAGGTCCCTGTTCTTTGGACCAGTTTGTCCATCTCTCAGTGCCAGCCAGAGTGAGTTGAAAAACCACTCGCATCCAAGGACCGTTTTGTCTCAGATTTGCTTGCAATCCAGGTGCATTCACACTGTCATTTGCATGCTTCTAGGTGAATAAGCTGACACTGAAACAAAGTAGAGAAGCTCAGGAGCTGACTATTAATTTGTCAATAAACCAAATCGGTGAAGATAAAGAATTCAGTCTGAATAGACAATTGTATCTCTGTGGGTGACAAAGACAGATGTTGCAGCTGTTGCTGCTGTCATGGCGTGGCTCCTCAGTTCTTCTACATATGTTCATTCCTCTACAGATGTAGTTTTGGACCATGGGGATATGCATGATGTGCGAGTGCACCTTCTTCAAATAAACTTAGATAGTCATTAAATGGTATGATAAGGTCATCCTGCATGAAAATGAAACTTTAATTGAAGTGGGCCCATTTTGTTCCGGTGGGAAAATCATAGCTAGGTAAAAGGATAGAAAATAATAATAAAAAAACAAATTAGCTTACTTGATAATACAGTTACATTCTCAAAACTCTTGGCCAGATTGTAATAGAAACCTAACTGATATTTACTGATATACGCAAGAGTGCTGCTCTCCAAGATAGCTAGGGCAAATCGCAAGGCACTCCAGAAGATACTGTAGCCACTTTTAATTAAATGACTCCTGTCTATTCACATTGCAATTCAGTTTATTATTAAAAAAAATTTAAGTTTTAATTCTTGTAGCCTCATCATCTATTCATCCATCTAGCCATCCATCCATTCATTTTATACATCCATCCATCCATTTGTCCATCCATCTGTCGATGAATCCATCCATCCATCCATCCACCCCCCCACACACTTTTCCCATAAATGCTCCCCTGCCCCCCCCAGGCACCTATGATTGGTGGCTCTTCATGTCCACCCCTCTTTTGATCAGCACCAAAACCATGGAATGTTCATTGACAAAGTAGGCAAGTTAAATGCAGTTACTGTGTGTGTGTAAATGTTTCACAAAGGACCAAGATGCCAACGATGCAAACAAAGTCAGTTGCTTTTAAGAAGGCATATTTGGCTGTATATGTAAATATATGTATTATTTTCAACGAGAGTTAGCTATCATGCTAAATTTCAAGTCAGTTTCACAAATGGTTTGGACAATGAATCCATGTCGACACATGGATTTTGACGAGCGCTGTGTCACTCAGACTTCACTCTGAAACAGGCTGATGAAAACAACTCAAGAAGAGGGAGGCGGAGCCTGTAGCTGAAATAGCTGCTGTATCTTGAAAAGCAACGAGGGTTTTTTTACCTCTGGGAATTACACCCACCTGTGCTTATGTAAATATACTGTGTTTGCAAGCAAGTACCTTTGAATCGAATTAATTTTTTTTGGTCCAAAAAAGAAAATCTTATGGAAAACATATAATTGTTTCAGTAGCCTTTATGATATATCATCTGTCTCAATCAGACTGGGTAGCCTAGACAGAGCCTTGTATGTAGAGGCCTTTTTTTATTCTGTAAACATTGCATGAGCTGAATTGAATTTGTGTTCCCTAGCATGCAAACGAAGGTTAGTGTCAGGACAAGCAGGAAGCATAATTAGTCATAAGAAAGTAGGCCATGACTGAATTACTTCCATCCCCACTGCACCAGCTCAAGGAGCTGAACAAGTACGCTAGTTAATTAAAATACAGCCATAAGCAGAGCATCGACTGTACTGTAGAAGTTGATAAGATTGCCGTGGAAAGAGGTATCCCTTAAAGAATCAGATCCCACTGTTTGACACTTTGGATTGTGCAAAGTGAAGAAAGTACTGGGGATGCAGAAGTGCTAGCTGTCAGGTCGAACAAAATTTGTTTTATCTTGCTGACAGCTGCAGCCAGACTTTTATGCTTAATCAATGCGCTGGTCATTTATGGGTTTAATAAATGTGCATTACAGGGACCATGTGTCAGAAGGAAGAAAGTACGGTGTCAAAAACCATGAGTCATTAAGCTCCTGGGTCAGGGAGCCTGAATAGTTCTGCAGTGAGTATTACAGAAGCGATATAGGCTCATAGCCCAGCTGAATTGCCTGGCGTCAGGCACGAGGTGTCGAGCTTTACTAATTATTTCTTATTTTTTCAATGTTTGTTGATGGTGCAATTTTAACAGCGACAGAATAAGGTCAAAGCTGTCTATAGAATCAGCAAGACCCAGGAAATGACTGACATGCAGACTGAAGCATCTTGAAAGCTTAACATAAATAATACTGCATGGTGAAATAATAATGACACAGAAGTGTTGCTGTTTCTGGTACTTGTGTTAACTGGGGGTGTTGGACAATGATAGTAATTAACTGTGGAGTGTTGGAGTCGATATTATGAAGCTACAAACATAAGCATTTTACCTCCCTTTCATCTCCATTTCAAGGTACCCATGCAGTTCTGTGTGGGTGGCTCAGAACAGCCAATTCTTTGGCTTAATTACAAACCAGAGATGGAGGCTTTTCCCACCTCGATTTCATTACTAAAGGTATGCTGTTGCCTCCCTGGAAATAGGTGCAGAAGCAACATGTAGTCCCTGCAGGTGGTGATGCCACCCAGAGTCTTCATAAGCCTTTAATTATTTCCCTATGGGGAAGAGCCTGGTCAGCAATTAATCAACTCAGTCTGTCTTTCCAGAATTTGCCAGGTTGAAGTTTGCATCAGATCACCATTAGCACCAACACCCAGACATTTCTGGTTGCTGATGCACTTACAGCTGGGAATATTAAATGCATGCATATTCACTACCTAATCGTAGACTAGAGGCAAAAGCTGTACTCATTTTTATGTGTTTGAACTCCTTACCAAGAGCTGAAACTGAAGATTGAATCATTTCATCCTTACTAAGGCAATAACTATATATCCAAAAATATGAGTAATTTTAATTTAGTAGTCTGAAGGGGCAAGTACTGTACAGACATATTCCCATAGGATGCTATTCCGGAAAGGAGCAGGTTGATTGACATGTAGTACATGCTGACCATTTCCTCCAGTGCCATGTGTAGAATCCACTACTGAAAGATATCACACCTGGGCTAATCCTGGGACTCGACTGCCTCAGCACCTGCTGTTTTGAGGTGATTTTGGTTCAAGATTAAATGTATGTTTCTCTGCTTGCAGTAAGATCTGTCCAATTACCCCAGAGCCTTTACATTCCAATGTTTTGGTAAAATAAAAATTAATTTCAATTAAAAAATTAAATTGCTTTTTTGACTCATACACAAGTGGCTTGAAGAATTTGATTCTCTCCCCTTTCCCCTGTTTTTGTATATCTGTACACTAAAATCATTTCAAATCTGCCTACAAAACATAAGACAAGGAGAACATGAAACACAGAACGTGGCTTTTAAATGACCATTTCATTCAACTTAAATTCATTCAACCGCTGCAGCCAAACATTTCTGATAACTGGAGATCAGTCTTTTATATCACTGTGGAGGGATGTTGGCCTATTCTTCGCAGAATCACTTGAATTCAGCCACAATGGAGGGTGTCAAAGTATGAAATGCCAATAAAACATCCTACCACAGCATCTCAATGGAATTCAAGCCAGGACTTTGACCAGGCCTCTCCAAAACCATTTTTTTTTTCTGAGCCAGAGATGCTCTTACTGTTGTTCTTAAGGGCTTAATTGTCTTGCTGCATAACCCAATTCTACTCAAATTTCAGATCACAGACTGATGACCCAACAATCAGATGGAGCGTAGAATTCATAGATCTGTCAAGTTGCCCATGCTCTGAAGGAGCTCTGTTTGACTGTTGGTATGATGTTCTTATTGTCAAATGCTGTGTTAGCTCTACACCAGATGTAATGGGACCTATATCTTTCAAAAAGTTCCACTCTCATTTCTTCACTCCACTAAACAATATCACGAAAGGCTGGGAGGTCATTAAGGTATGTTTGTGGCAAAGGGTTGATGGGCCTTTAGCTTCCTCTTGGTTAGCAGTGATTTTCACCTCTCAGCTCTCCTATGAATACCATTTTTGCCCAGTCTCTTTCTCATGGTTGAATCATGAACACTGATCTTTTCGGAGGCGAGTACAGCCAGGAAGGAGTTCCTTAGATGTTTTTTTGTGATATCTTGGATGAGTTGTTGATGATAAGGAATTTTGGGAGGCCAGCCACTACTTCACTACTGTTCCAAGCTTTCTTCATCTGGAGATAATGGCTCCCACTGTGGTTCACTAGAGTCCCGGAGTCATAGAGATGACCTTGTAACCCTTTCCTGACTGATATATTTCAACAACAACCTTTCCTACAATTTCTTTTGCTCATAACATAGCATGCTGCTTTTCAAAACCTTTTAAACTTCGTCACATTGATGAAAACGTTTTATGTAAGTCCTGTCTAGATTCAGCAGCCAAGCATGGGTGTGTGTAGACTAATTCAAGCCAATTATCAAATACACTTTTCTAACTGATTGAGTGAATACTTTACACAGGGC
The DNA here is from genome assembly GCA_009936485.2 of Gymnarchus niloticus. NCBI lineage: Eukaryota > Metazoa > Chordata > Actinopteri > Osteoglossiformes > Gymnarchidae > Gymnarchus > Gymnarchus niloticus. The sequence goes on along the minus strand of JAACJT020000002.1, from coordinate 4,494,322 downwards.
CAGTTGGTGCTGGATAACTTTTGTCCTTCAAAAATTATATTAAATCTTGTTTCAAGACCTGAAAGAATTATTTCTGACATTTGTGGTGAAATAGAAGAAATCTGGAATAGATAGATAGACAGATACTTTATTAATCCTCGAAAGGGAAATTCAGGAAAATACCTTTTCATGGAATTGTAATATGCAATATATGCAACTTTGCTTTCTTCTTTAGCTGCCAATAGCATGTATCTAATGTACAATTAATGTGAACCTGGAGCCAATCCCAGGTTACCTTGTATCACAGGGTATACGTACATGAAGACTACTGTACACTAGGGAAAATTCAGAGACAGCAATTCACCTTAACTGTGCATGGAAACCACAGTGAAACCAAATAACAGGGCAAATTAAATCCACCAAAAAATAGCATGTTTGAAAATGATAGGAGAACGATGACTCAAGCCAGCTGAATGATATTGGACACAGCTCAATCTTTTTATTTGTCAGAGAAATAAAGAACACACAATGAGATCACAATAAGCTAAACTACAAATTCACTTTTTCCTATTTGAAACAAACAATGAACATGATAAGGGAAATTTCCGCCTCTGAATCTGGTTAGTTTAAATCACAATTTGCAAAAAGGTTTAAAAAATAAATAAAAAAGTTAAGCAAGAGAGGGTATCGACTGTAGAGGTAAACAGTAAGTATCCCAGCTATTAAATGTAGTGAAAAGAGAAACTTCATATTTGCTATTCTGACCATTTATTCCCCAAGTGGACAATCGCTACATACTGTTTCTCAATTTAGCTCTTTCTCTGAAACAGCTGAGTGTATGACACAGTTTAAGGAAAAGGAGGTAAAAAATATTATCATTGGCATTTTTTTGGATCAAATTGGTTTTACACAACAAAAATTTAGAACATCCATTGTTCCGAAATGCTTGACATATAAACTATGCAATGTGTAACGGACAGGTATCCTTGACTGTATAAAACATTTTTTAATTCATGTGACCTTGCCTTGCATTTGTTCACTTTTTAATTTTCTGACTAAAACATTGAATAACAAAGAACGTATAACTGAATTATTTGGCTATTAAATCACTAAGTAATGATCATTTCAACTCGACATTACATGCATAAATAAACATACAAGTGAACTAGGATTCAAGGAAAATAATTTTTGTGGATTTTTTTTGTGTGTGGTAAGTATGATGTCATATAACAAAACTGCTTATTAACTTCAAAGGCAGTTTATCAGGAATATTATTTGTTCAAAGGGAATATGATACACATTACATGTACACTAAGTACATTGTAACCACCTTAACAGCTAATTTGCATACATGGTAAAGGGTCTGAATATGTATGCTTCTTTTTCAACAAAACAGGCATTCACGGCAATTAGAGACTAAACACACCAGTATGAATAATGACAACTGCTAAACTGGTATCCATTCTGCTGAAAATGATTTCAGGGGCGCATGCCATTTATTGGAAGAAAACACCGAATCTTGGATAAGGTCGATGGATGCTACAAGAACCGTATCCGGAACAGAAATGAAAGTAACATCATGTACACAAGTGAGTTCACTAATATTTCGCCATGCCTTTTTACAAACACTTCACTGTTAGACAGTGAATAGAAAACATCGACAACAGGAAAGAGGGAGAGAAAGAAAAGTAAGAAAAATGAAACAAACAGGGTACTTCCTGTGTGGATTTAATGGTCACGATGAGGCGGGGCCTTCTGTTTCTTCCTGTTCTCTTTTAAAAAGATGGCCTCTAGGAGGTGCTCAGTGGTCCTCGGTGCTGGGGGCCTTGACATCATGCTGGGCGGAGCCTGTAAGCTGCCAGGGTGAGAGGGAGTGGGACGTGGTCTGTTTGGCCATGCTGTAGTGGCTGATGACAGTGTAGAAGCGTGCCCGGGAGCTGCTGTCCTGCGTGGCGTAATACGCCTCCAGTGAGGCGGGGATACAGCGCTGACGCTGCGGGGACAGGAAGACATGTGAACGCATCAGCCTGTCTGCGGGGAGCGCTTGTCCCATATGAGGGAACTGTCACTGCGCTCCTACACACTACAGAGCTCATCAAGTACTTTGAAATTACAAGACATTGTGTTTTTAGGCATCAGAAATAAACAATTATGAGAAACATACTATAGCCATAGATATGTTGATGCAAGTGTGACATTTTCCACCAAAAAATGGAGCTGACTAATGGTTAACTACAGTACATCTTCATCAATTACATCTCTTCTCCAAACCGAACAAATGAGTACTCGTCTCCTCCTCTAAGTCATTTTCAATTTTGCTTGAGTATTTTACTTATCTTTACATTCTTATTTTCTCATTCTCCAACTTGTCCAATAAAACACTGAAATTAGCTGAACCCACAGAAAACAGAGCTTCCTCTAAGCAGTTACCACATCAAGCTAAGATGCTCTATTCCCATGGAATTATCCATTTTAATTCCCTCCACTTACGTGCAAATAGCAGCATACCCCTGACAGAGAGAACATTTAAAATATGATTACTGAAAAATGAGAACAATTCGGAAAGCTAGTTTGGGGAGTTGAGAGATTAATTAAACTTGGAGACCTCATAATTTGAAGCAGACTACTGCCTGAAAAACATGGCTCTGCATCAGAGTTTTCAATGGAGTTGATTCAGACAAACAGTTCTTATACTCCCATGACTCTTGCCACAATATACAGACTGTCTCCTAAATTAAATCCAATTCTTTAACCTCACTGTCACATGATGCTTCCTGGTAGAACTTAGACCTCAGGGGAACACATAACTAACTGAAGGTGAACATGGTTTTGTATTATTCCAAAACATTCCGTAGAAAAACAGGAAAAACAAAAAAGCAGAAACCAAAAGTATCAATTTCAGTTGCTAGGTTACCTGTGTGCAAACCAAATCCGCTTACCTTGTAGACAAAGCCATCTGGGCAGCTGTGGTCATAGGTGAAGGCCTTGTACACCACCAGGAACACTATGCAGGCCAGGAACGCCAGAGCCAAGAAAATGAGGACCGTGACCTGCAAAGAGAGGACAGGCAGACTGGGCTTGGGGCAACATCAAACACATCACAGCCTCCACACATCTTTCTGACCAGCGGCGAACAGCACTTCAAAGCAGTCGGAATCTGCCTCCAGCAGACAGGTAAACAGCCACCCTTATCTCACAATGCCCAGCTCTGCTCTTAAATCAGAAGATAATGGTGCTTACAGTTGACAAGGGTCTTTGCATATCAATGGCTCATTCAGAAGAGGATGACTCAAACGTGCCATTTGCAACAGCGTAAAAAAAGTTAAAAAAAAGAAAAGCTTTTATTTCACAGTTACAACCTAGGCAAGACTAGCACTGGCAGTATAGGCTGTCTATAAACAGGTGCCTATTAGTGCGCCCCCTGCAGGCACTGACACCCCATTTCAACCCCTATCTGGCTATCTCTTGGGTGCTCTTTTGAGGCCATTCTCTCCCTGCCAACTGGACCTCTCTGCTCCAACAGAGGTCCCCTTTCAACATGAGTTCAAGTGCCAGTGCCAAGGTAGAGTGAAACCAGAAACCCAATAAGCCTGATTAACCTGCTTGTTCCATTTCCAATCTTGCCAGTTTCCTTAACATCCACAATGAACCTCTATGTCTCTATGGCTTGGTAGCATAAACCTTTAGGAGACAGCGGTTTAGTTCAAGCTGCCTGTGGAGAAGCTTTCACACACATGAATGTCATTAAACATGAGCCCTTCCACAGCCTGCCTTGAGTGATTAATGGTTTTTATTTCCGGGGATGCAGAGAAGATCCACCAGGATCAGCTCTGTATGACAAAGAGGGATGAAGAATGCATCCTCCTCTCTGCGGTTGGGTTCCTTTACTGTCACACATGGACAGTAAGTCACCAGGTGATTCTTCATATTACAGCAAAGGCATTAACACGCGTAAAGGAAGAGTCAAAATGTATTCTTTTGATGGAAGTAAAACTGAAATTTCACAGGCTATCCTTTAATTGTCTTACACTGTATGTTTGAGAATACAGACAGTCTACTATGGCAGGTCAGTTTAAAATCAAGTAGACATCTTGAATGGTGGGGAAAAATCAGCACCGATCATCAAACAACACCCACTCCTCCATGTGTTATCCAATCTTCAAACACTTTTCTCCTTTATACAGCGTCTTTGGAAGGATGTGATATATCTCGGCATTTGGCTGGTAGTCAGAAGTGCAGTATTAGGTTAATGCAAAGTGAAGTTTCTCTCAAACCTATCAACTACTTCTTCTGGCTTAAAAAAAATCACAACTCCATAACAAAAACCGCCATAAAATGATGACTACTTCAATATACTCATAAAAGAATGTCATGTACAAAACTGGAATGCCACCATTCTCTTTAATATCTTCCTTTTTGTACCTAAAATATGACATACAATCCAATTATTGACACTTGACTGACAACTGATATGGGGCAGCGATGAGGCTCTGTGGGTTAGGTGTCTGTGCCCCTGACCTTAAGGATGCAGTTTCGACCCCCACAGCCAGCAAAAGTGTCCATATCACCTTTGGGCCCTTGAACAAGACCCTTAACACCAATTGCTCCAGGGCCAAAAGACACCAGCTGATCCAACGCAAGGATTAATAAAGTAGCAATTATGTATAATAAGTAGGCCTGTCCATGCACTGAAATGCATTATATAGTTCCTATGGTATAGTCACCTAGACCGAATGCTTGTCAGACAAGTATAATTTAGCACATTTTGAATGTTAATCTTTCATAAAGATGAAATTCTAATGTAGAATAGGTGCAATTGTTTTGCTCAGAAGTACAACCATATTCAACCTGTAACAGCTGAGAGTGTGTGGAGGAGACCCTGAAACAGCTTTACAATGGTGCGCAGATGGCTACCTGGTCTGTATATATCAATGTACATATTCAAGACAGCAAGAACCACCACGCATAACAGAGAAGTGAGAAGGAACTGGGACTTTATCAGGAGCAGAGGGAGGTTTAACAAAAGCAGCAGGAAGAACTGTAAACAGTGGCAGCCATTTTGGCATTAGCACGAGGAGTAAAAACAGGCATTGGAAGCTTGGGCATTAAGATCTGTGCCCATTTGCTGACAAAGGAGAGAAAATAAGCATTAGTCTATCACACTGACTGTGAGTATGGTGCGGAGGAAGCAGTGCAGTGACTCGGCACCTGACTTTGCCAGACTGAGTGTCCACGTCATACTATAGTGTCTGCCTTCATCCATAATCATTTATGATGAGCATTAAAGAGTTAAGGAGTGGCCCTGTTGCCTCACACCTCTAGTGCTGGGGGTTCCAACTCTGCTGTGTGCGTGTGGAGTTTGCAGGTTCTCCCTGTGTCATGCAAGTTTCCTCCTGCAGTCCAAAGACATGCAGCATCTCCAATGTGCCCACACAGAGTAGGACTGAGTGTGTACGTATATCTCGCTTGGTTTGTACCCCAGCCTTATGTTCTATGCTGCCTGGGATAGCCTCAAGGCCCCCATGACACGGACCACAATAATTGGATGAAAAATGGATATATGGATAGACGAGTTCACAGGACTATTGTTGTTCCATCTCACATAATGCTAATAATGCTTAAACAAAAATGAATGAACAGTTTTTAACTGGCTGCAGTGTTGAAGGCAGTGATAAAACATTCAAAGATCTTCAGGAGTACATCCCAGAAACCTGGTATCGGCCAGAACAAAACATTTTTTAAGTGTTTCCAGTCTGAGGGCAAGGTCATTTATTATCCGCCCATCGGCTCGCATTAATACCTAATTATCGAACCACATTAATTATGTTCAACTTTGCTTGAAATGGAAAAGGATCAGTGGAGTGATTAAATGTCAATTTAGATTCCACACTCAGTTACGATGCCAAGGCTTCCTCATCACAATCAGCTTGGAGTCTCCCACAATGCAATGCGTTACAAAGATAGTCCTCCTGAAATCTGTTAAGCATAAGTCCTTCAGACCTGCTAAGGACAAAAGTAAAGTTGCTGACAAGTCAAAATATGCAGTAGTACGACTTGCTCCTAGCAGTCTCCGGTAGGAAGAGGACGCTTCATTTGGTAACTCACAGACTGGAACAGCACCCCCTAGATAAAAAATTATGTCCTTTGTAAAATGACAATTTACCAAAGAAAAAACACACAGGGGCTCTGACACCCAGTTCTATGTGTCACTCTGATTAGAGAGGAACACGTAATACAGTTTAACATCAATAGAGGAAGATACATTAAGATGTAGTTCAGAATGGCCCCTTTCCCATAATGCCCTGCAGTACTCAAGCCAACTGCAGTCCCTGATAGCACGCGCGCTAATCCAGCAAAATCAGGAAACTGTGGGAAGTAGAGAAGGAGGAAAAGCAACATTCTCTCCATATGTCCTGACAAGTACACAAAAAACAGACAGGGAAGTAAGGAGAAGAAAGTGGTACTATTACTTTCTAATTGAGCGTACCTTATGAGCTAATTATATATCTGACAGAAGTATTAATAACTGAAAGATACCCAGCTAATGGCACAAAAACATTTCTAATGGTTTCATGTGAAGCTGCACATTGCACAGCGATGAGGTTAACACTCTCATTCTGTATTCTGGTAGTTCAGGTGAGGCCCTGTAAGCTGCATACTGAAAATGCCCCAGTCAGATTACAGAGTATACAGACTAACACAGAGACAACCCACCGATTAATCAAAAACAATGCAGGTCAGGTAAAGACACACCCAACCCCATCTTTAAATGCATATAACTGGCCATCAAGCAATCGTAACGGATGTAATTCGATGTGATAAAGTTTAGAGGTGGAATGTCTCAGCTGTTAACTTTTTAAATTACTTTCCCAATGCACTGTACTGCAGTGACTATTTTTCATCAGCAAAGACAAAAAAAACGTTTCAGTTAGATGATTTTTGCTGTACTTGGGCTACACTTACGTTGCACGTTTAACACGTAATGGAAATAGCCCAAAATATTGCACATTCAAATATACTGTTATGAAACTAACAGCCTGTCCTGTACGGCCTGAGATAGCATCAAGGCCCCCCTGGGACACTGACCAGGAAAAATGTTTCAAAGATGGATGGATGGATGGATGGATGGATGGATGGATGGATGGATACCAACACCCTAACCTAGGGTACCTCTGAAAGACACAAACATAGCAAGCACCCCGTAAGTCCAACTGATTAAGCTTCTTTAAATGCAGAGATACCCCTGATTCGAAATGACACCCAACAGCCCCTCCTACATTAACACCATCTTGAATGACCTGTACCGAAAGCCATCTGAGAGGTGCCCAGATGGGGATTCCTTCACCTGGGAGGCTCCCTTCATGTTGGTGGTCTTTTCTGACCCAACAGCTGCAGGCCTCACTGCTAAGATGTAGGCAGTCGGGGTGGAAATGAATGGTGTGTTAGAGGTGCGTGTCAAAAAGAAAGAGGGGGGTTATGAAAAATTCAAACACCTCACCCACTTGCACAATCCATCCCCCCCAGCTCCTCTGCTTTTCACTCTCCTCTGTCTACCTTCAGAGCCCACCCCCTCTGCTCTACCTCCCTTCTTCCCAGAGAAGACATTTAAAGCTGGATGCGCTCCCCGCGTGGGTGCTGGCAAACACCACAGCTTCCACCCCCCTCCTTCTCTAAGAACCCCTCTGTATGCTGAACCGAAGGCTCCATTGGAGACACACTGTTCCTCTGAACCAAGAGAAGAACCCCAGAAGTTGACCTCCACCTCAGCATCCCGCTGCCTCTCAACATGCCATGAGCTACACCTTCATACCTAGTTCATATTCCAGCTATTTTCCATCTTTACACGGCATTACATTCCTAAAATGGGAAATAGTCAAACTGACTCATCCAGTATTCAGTCCTATCATTTAATTCAGGCTTATGTAAAGCTTAACGTAATTATAGAATGATTGCTTTTAACAGGCACTTCACAAAGTATGTAGTGTGGGCTGCTCTCCAGTTTCAGATGCCAGGGAGCTGCGTTGGCACATAGTGTGAAAGACATGTCCCTGGCAGGCCACTACACTCCATAACACACGCTGTTTAAGGCAGAAGAACAAGACACAGCCATTTCCTCTGCATTATTAATTGGGTTTCTGCTATTTATTTATTTTTGCACGAGACTATAATCTATTACTGTAGTCTGCATCAGGTACCTGGAGACCACTGTATACACTACATGGTTAAAAGTATATGCACACCTGCCTGTGTGAGATCTCATTCCAGAACCAATGGCTACAAATAGGAAGTTCCTCCTCCATTTGCTGCTATAATTTCCTCTACTCTTCTGGAAAGGCTTTCTATTAAACTTTTAATATTGGTGGAATTTGCGGACATTCAGCCATAACAGCATAAGTGAGGTGGGGTAGTGATGTTGGATGATCTGGTCACAACTGAACTCTTCGTTCTTCTGGATGTCTCCAAGTGACCAAGGCAGAATTTCAACAGTCTGGCTTGTTGGTAAGATGGCATCCTCTGACAGTGCCATGTTGAATGTCTCTGATCTCTAAAGCACAACCAAAAGCTGTTCTTTACACCAATGTCAGTAAAGACGGTGACTTTATTAGCCGTTTCCACTCATTAATAGAGGTGTCCGCATGCTTATGGCTATATAGTATATTTTTGTAATAAATGTTTAAGGACAACTATTCTCACGTAGAATATTTGCAGTTATGTGGACCTTGGACTATCCTCAAGATTGCAATAATGTTAACTAAAATGGCCAACAGTTGTGGGGTATGTTTACCATAAACATTGGCAAGGCATTCATTTCACCCTGGAGCCCCTTGAGGGGAATCTCTGTGGGCTGACTGACAGTGTCGGTGACCCAAAAGTGGATAAAAACCTTGATAGAAACAGAAGTTAAATACAGGCAGAAGAGCCAGAACCTCGCTGTAACTGGCCTGCTGAATAATTCCTCATCTGCAGCCATCCGCTCAGCTCCACATCATTTCAAAGCGTCTGTGGCATGAACACACTCTTGTGGTGAAAAGTGTCAGCCGTGCTGTGCCTTGCGGCTGACACCCCACTCAGGCGTACGACTTACGTTCTTGTTGAACGTGCTCTCCCCTCTTCCAGATCTGAACTATTCGTTCGTGCTTTCCCACAGCATTCTTTCTCGATTAGACAGCCCCTTTTGAATGGCTCTTCCTAAAACCTCCCTAAAAAGGTTTTTCATTTCCAAACTCTTACTACTTCTTTGCTACAGAGCCTCATTAATATGTAAACAACAGAGCATAGAATGCTGTGTCAGAACTTGTTTAAATGAGCTAAATTTCTTGCAAGTATTGTGTTTGCATTAACAACTCAAGAGGGTTTCACATTCCGGTTTTGTATACGATATGAAATGCTGAGAAATATCCACATTAGGCATTATTGTCGTTCACCGCTCAGTAGGTAAGAATTTCAACAATTCACCCTAGTGATGTTTGACGTATTTATAGACACTGACATTGTACATACTTCCTGCAACTGAAGGCCAAATCTGCTGCCATAGCAACTTAATCTGACTACTCTTCCTATGTCCCTGAAGCAGTGTGTTAAAGGCCAGATTCTGTTGACGCATCAACGGATTTAATTTCTTCAGATTCTTTCTAGGAAATTACAGAAAGCCCCACAATAGAAGGCAACGACTGAAAAATGTTAAGTTTTGTCTGCTGAATGCAACAGGAACAGAATTGTCACAGGCACTCTTTAGGAGAACTAAAATTCTGGCACTAATATGCACTTCAGTACTCCTGATGTTGTAATGAACATGAGTTTGGGCAGGCTTCGAGAGGCGGTGGAGGACAGGACGGCCTGGCGTGCTGTGGTCCATGGAGTCGCGAAGAGTCAGACACGACTGCATGCCTAAACAACAACAACAACTCCTGATGTTAGGGTTGAGGCCATCATATGAAGCAACTGACCTATTTTGCTTTTCTGGTGTCACTTGAAAAGGTTCATGTGATGAAAGCCAACCTTTTTCCTTATAACTTAATCAGATTCAGGGTCCTTGGGGGACCTGAAGCCTATTGCAGGCAGCTTTAGGATACACCCTGGATGGGATGCCAACCCATCACAGGGCACAGTCACACACGCAGTATGGACAATTTAGTCACACCAATGAGCCTATAATGCATGCCCTTGAACTGTGGAAGGAAATCCACAAAGCACAAGGAGAACATACAAACTCCACACACACAGAGCCAGAGGCAGAACTCAAAACCCCCCTACTCTCAAGGTGCAGGGTGACAGAGCACCTGTGCCCCACAGATGGAGAGATGCCATTGGTAATATGATGCATGACTGACATCACTGGCAATATAAACAAATGCTTCCAAACCTTTGAATGTTCCTGGTATAATCAGGAGGGAGCAGCTTAACAGATAAACAACTGTAAATTAAGACAACTTAATTACTTTGCATTTTAATTCAATTCAAATCTTGTCATTGTAGTGATATAATTTGGTTTGTAAGAACTGTAATTTATATGAAATGCAGTCATTGTATTGTTTATGTGTTCCAGTTTTAATAGTACTGATAGAAGGGCTATTATTCTGGTATAATCATGGGTGTTATTCCTAATCAGCTTTGAAAAGATCCATTATATGTTATGAAATTGGCATCTTCAGTTAATGGCCCATTAAAATGTTCATGAAAATATTAGGAAAGACAGCTATAAGATAAAAGTAGAATAAATCAGTGCTTGGTTGGTGGCACATCACAACACATGTGGGCGTCCTTGATGATCCCGACAGTTAAATGCGCAGTAAATCCAAGCCTGGTGTTTACGTTCCCCACATCTCCAAAGACACCAAGTTCATCTGATTGCCATGTTATTACCAGACAGAAGGACATAAGAGAGCCGAGGCCACAGCCTAAAGGGAAGATGATACCTTGAGTCTTTCTGACACGCCTTCGTTGAAGCTTATGGTGAACTCCTCCACCTTGGGTACCTTCATCTTGCTCTTGTTCTTCTGCTCTGTCTGATATTCAGTTCGTGTCTTTACCACGACCTGCAGATTAGAAGAGATCCGGTAAACAGGAAACAAGAGCAGCAGAGTTCAATGGGACTGTACTTATCAGCTTAACGGCTTGGTGTAGTGAGTCATTCATCGGCGCTATGTAATGATATTCTGTTTTCCCCAATTTATTACTATTCCGCGTGTTTATTAGCATTATGTGGGTGACTGTTTGCTTCACCTATGTTGTATGGTACATCTAAAATGTGAGCTATGTTTGCAATAAAGCCTATCCAGCAACAACATAATGATGCCTCAAAGATATTTATGAAAGTCTGAAGTGTCTCCTTAGCATTGGATCGTTTAAAATTCATGTGATACATTGATGTAGAACAGACAGACGAGTACTAAGTGTGAAACGTACATTCCTAGACATTGTTTACGTGTTTACTATTACCACTGGTCCACTTTGCAGTGTCATGCCCAATTTAAATTAATTCCAGCTGTAAAGATTCTCACACCCACAGCTGACCAGCCCCACCCACCTCCTCCCATTCTGCATCCCCATCACACTAACACCTGTAACTCATTCAGAGACTCTATTAAAGTTCAGTCCAGCAGTCACCTCATTGCCAGCTATTGTGATTTTTCTCTTGTTGAGCATTTTCCATTCTGACTGGTATTAACTCCTGTGTGGGACCCAATGCCCAATATGTGACATATCTTCGCTTTCTGGATTGTCTTTTGGATTTGGCTGTTCTCACTGTTCTTCTTCATCTGGATTCTTGGACCTCATTGCCTGTTTTGTGACCTCATTTCCTGGTTCCCCTTTTGGCCTGTTTGGATCTTCTGGTTTGACCTCACGCTGGTCCCACGGCACTCGATTCTGCCTATGTTCATCTATAATACACATATTTTTCAGCCCTTGGAGCCTGCCCTGTGGTATCATTACAAATATGGCTCTTTTAGCACTCTACACTGCTGCAGGTGGCGAAGATTCCACATTAACTTTAAAAAGTGCTATTATTGTCTGTCACATTATTTCTATCATTTATTAAGCACTCACAGTAAGAATGGGCCACTCAGTTCTCCACTACAGTGGTGAAAGCCACTGCTAATGCTGAATCAGAGACTACATGTTTATTAAAAGATAAAGGCTTCAACAGCCTGTCACCTCCAATCCAGCAATAAACCCAGAAATCGATACTGTATAAACATCCCAGAGTCTACAGAATATGCCCAACAACCTCTTCACCCAGCCAGCGATCCTCTATAATCTGCCTATAATCCTTCTAATCCATGTAAATTAAATGCACTTGCTGCTGCTTCTCCGCCTGCATCACCTTGAAAATGTCACCGGAGCTTTTTTTTTTTTTTATAATTTGTCATTTACCCACCCCCGTGGCCTCACTGCAGCCCAGCTGTAAAAAAGCAGTTACCCGACAGTCACTGTGGCACAGCTGCTGCAAGCTTGAAATGAATGGAAGGGCCTAACAAACTTCCGTATTTAGCCATCTCGCTCTTCACCAGCCCAAAGCCCTGGATCATCCTCTCGTTGGTCTTCCAGCTGTTTGACAACCCCACAGCAGTCACCAACCTGTCCGCCACACTCAGCTAACAAAGTGAGATCACCTCACGCCATATTAGTTTCAAAGCCAACGCTCAGCCTTCCCAGCCCGTTGTGATGAGACGTGCACTGCTTGTAAAAGATGATTCATAATTGCTTCAGATCATAGGATTGTTATTTCCTTCACCACTTCTGATATTTCTGAGGTAACGGGCCACACTCACTGTCTGAATCACACTACCAAGAGCCATTTGAGTCCACCCAGCATTAGACTGACAGTTACATTTCATCCTTGAACATTTAGTTACCTTGACAACATAATATGGAGGGCTTTTATATCCTAAGCTCTTTTGCACAATTACTAACACATACTCGGGGCTAAAAACGTGACAGCACACTTAATTAAGGGAATTAAACAGTCCACAAGTAGCTGTCAGTTTAATAAGAACATGTATACGTCACTCTTTGGGGCTTTCTCTAGCATTGCATCCAATACCTCTGAAGACCCCGTGACATACTCAGGTGGGGGACCAACAAAAATCATCCAGTGTCCCCTCCTGCTCCCAAGGCTGTGTGGCCACTTTCCATCTAGGTCTCTTAAGTGTCCTTGTAGCCTGTGACCCATCTGTGAGTGTGTCCCAAAAGGGCCACCACACTTTATACTCCATTACTTTCCTTCTAACACAGCAATAGATAAAGTATATGTTTATATGAAATGTACAGTAGAGTTATTAAGCAACGTGCCCTGCCGATTACCAATATATATGAAAGCCTAAGACTGTTGCTTGGTGAATACGTGAAATGAACGCTCTTCGCAGTCCCGTGATTTTGTGAGTAATGGCAGTGCCGTGTTTCGCCATGCCGAGCACAGCTTGCCTCATGCCCCTCCAGACTGCAATGATAAATGGAGCAGTTTGAGGCAACGGTCTGGACACCATCACCACATACTGTGTCCCCAGCTGAGGTCCTCTCAGGCAAGACTCTGTTTTTCTGCAGATCACGCTCCTCTGCCCAATAAAAACAAGCTAGAAAAAAAAAAAAGCCCAGCTCTTGTCTTTGATATGTACTAACACGCATGATGTTTAAATCTGACATTCTTTTTACTTTTCTTCAAGCCAAAAAGTTTCATTTCAATAGAATTCAGAGAAAGCATAACAGGTTTAAAGACAAAGGATGCTTGGCTTGCTGTGCTGTTTGCCTCTCAGTCAGCGATGTCTCGCTTTCTTCTATAAAAAAAAAACTGCCATATATAATTTATTGCTTTCGTCATTGCGTACAAATGCCTCAGTGACATATATCGACGGTAAATGGAACACTGCCTGTTTCAAAATATGCCAGCAACATTTTCAAGATGTTACCCTCCCATCTGTGATTTTTAAAATGCCATTTTAATCTTTAAAATGTCTGGATTTTTAAAATCACCCTCCCTAGGTTTACGTGTGCACTGCGGAAAGGGAAATTGAAGAGACACTTTGAGATATCCTGACATTCCTCGCCCACTTGCCTCCTCATCGTCTTACTTTCCTGAGAGCGACAAAGAGGCTCCCTCCAAAAAAACGACAGGACAAAGAGACTCCCTGTCGTCAGCAGCTTGCCCTACCTCCACGTCTCATGAAAAAGCCCAGAGTGACCATAAAGGCCGTTGCACATTGACAGAACCCTTCACTTGTTTGGTGTGTGTATCTTGCATTCGGCACGGCTGACTGTTCCATTTAGCAGGACTGTGGCACTGCTGTGCTTCCAATTTAACGTGACAGACTGTTCTGTACTGGGTAACTGTACACCGCATGATGCCACTTCGTGTAAGAACACCTCGTGTTTATGAGGACAGTTCACTACAGCTGCAACACATTCTGTATTAATTGTCTCCATTAGCTAAAAAAAAAAATGAACGTGTGCACAGTCTACTACAGGAATATACAGTATATGAATGATTACATCATTAGGAACCTATAAGACATTATTAGTCAGACTTCTACTCACAAATTCTCAAAGACCATAACTTGTACCATTCCAGTATCTTGTAAAGCAAATATCAAAGTTGTTTAATTACACAGTGTAAAATTACTTATTTTAATCATTGAATTAAAATTTGAGTATAATGTTATATTGTATACATGTGGACGGCAAATATGACTTCATTTTCAAAAATCTGTTTCATATAACAGAAAAAAACAGCTCCCCTGAAACATTAGCAGTATATAAAGGTGTGCAAATATAATACAAAACAGTGAACATTAACAACTCATTTCAAGTTCCAAAAAGGACGATGCGTCTTACTTTGTCAGGAGCCGCATACTGGAGATGGTTTACGTCCAGAGGTGTGATGAGAGGAACGTTTTTAAAGCCATCCTCCACACTAACTGGCTTGCTATCTTTGTCTTGCAAATTACTTCCCAGTTTTACCATCTTTAAAGCAAATCACGCGTATTGTCCTTTTGTTTCCTAAAATGAAACAATTGTATTGAATCATTAGGGTCTATTCAGAAATAAACCTAAAAACGACATTTCAAAATCATCAATCAAGCTTCTACGGGCGGTATAAGGCAGGTTCTACAGACCATGAAGCCCTCCCAACTTTCAGTTCAGTCCACTATTCACCAACGAGGCCAAATCCAAAAGGATATACGATGTCACGAATAATAATAATTATTATTATTATTATAATGAAAGTTACGCAAACTTAATAATGGTGCATGACATTACAGAAAAAAAATGTACCATACTACTT
Source organism: Gymnarchus niloticus (assembly GCA_009936485.2). Taxonomy (NCBI): domain Eukaryota; kingdom Metazoa; phylum Chordata; class Actinopteri; order Osteoglossiformes; family Gymnarchidae; genus Gymnarchus; species Gymnarchus niloticus. The sequence goes on along the minus strand of JAACJT020000002.1, from coordinate 4,479,063 downwards.
TAGGGTGCACGTTTCCTGGTCAACACCGAACATTATGGAACATTTCTGGGAATAAATTTAAATCATACTCACGGAAACGGAGTCTCCTTTATGTCGCTTTTGTTCAAATCCGTGTCAGTGCAATAATGTGCCGCACGCGCGGTCTATTGTCTGTATAAATAAAAGTGGGGGACCGGGCGGGCTTGCTGCAGTAGGGATGAGAGGCGCTGAACGGACAGCGACAGTGGTGCTGATGAGGGAAGCTGAGGCCAAGAACACACGGCTCTCGAACAGCCAGTGGGCAGATCTGAAAGGCGCTCAGGCTGCAGCCTCGCAGTCTTACGCCACTAGGGGGCGCTACAGAAAAAATCTCAAATGGTTTTCTTTCTTTCCTGCGGCTGACTGCAATCTCAATCACAATGACGGTTTACTACGAGAGCTGTGCGTCGTTTTAGCGGTGCTCCTACTTAGAACTGAAACATCTTATCCATACATGCTTGCTATAGTGTTATACCTGCAGCCGAGTTCGTGATTTCTCAGGAAAGCTCATATGAAGGATTTCGAAAGGAACAAACAGTCTACGTAAAAATACAGTTAAATAAACTTAGGCAGAACAGTGTGTTATAGGTAATGTTCCACTTTAGTGCACCCAACCTAAAAGACTTCTAAATAAACTTCTTAGATATATAGTTGTAAAACTGACCACTCGAGTTAAACCTATAATAAAAGTCACTCAGTACTCAGGTTTAAGGTCTGCTTAAACCATCATAAACATATCTGACTGCTGTTCCTATAACCAGCACTAGAATGGATTGTTTTAGTGTCGCCACCTGCCGACTGAACGACTTATTGTCAGCTGAAAGTGTCGCAGATTTCATGCAGAGCACGCAATTGTGCCTGGAAAGCCATAGGATCAAAGCCACCGTCTCAAGGCACGTTATCTGTTCGTAAAATGTGTGAACATCTGAATTACAAATTATGTCACAGATTTTAGACGCATTCTTGACACATGCTACATGCGAAAAAAAGCTAATGTATTATTTTAAATTTTGCACCGTCAGCATAATACCTTGACCTACAACACATACAGAATTTTTCAGTACGAAACGAAAATGAAGACGTCAAATACATTTTTGGGGAACAGACTAACAGTCAAACACGAATTCAGATATACTACAAACATGAACTATGAAACTGCATTTTTTAATTAAAGAAAAAAAACCCACAAAGTATTTCAAATTCGTAAAAATATGCAAAGTGGAGCTATTGGCTGCACGTTTACATTTTTAATTCTTGATTTTATGTACACTGTTTCATTCTTCACTATTCCTCATTTTTGCACAACTGGTCTTTTGAATACATATTCTATAGATATACCTATTTTATCCCTATAGGCCAATCCTTAAAAATAAATTTCATATTAAAACGTGTGAGAATATTGTGTTCTGCACTATAAGAAGCAAAATGCTGCAAAGAGTGAAATACAGACACCATACAGTCCAATTTGAACATGTTTCTTTTATTAGACCATTTATGAATGGTTATGGCTGACCTCAATAGTCACGCACAAAATTACAACATCTTGCTCATTGATCATTAGCCTTTTGAAATACTGTAATGAATATCACTAGGTTATTCAAAATTCAAATAAATTTAGCATCAACATGTTTACATTAATTGAAAAGGCAACATAAAAACATGGGAGAACTGGGACCTATTCTTTGTGACCGCTGTGAGCAATATCATCCTTTAATAATTTGTTACATGGAATAAGTAGCAAATTCCATTTGGATTTTTGTGTGTGTGTACAGTAAATGTCTTCTTAAATGGCACACATATTTCCAGGTAAAAACCCCTGAAAATCTGAATAGTAATGACAACACTATGAACTACCCTATTAAATCATAAAAAGATTTGATTTGCAACACCAGGAGAAAAAAGTAAATATGATTAATCCAACAACACAGTCAACACCTGCACACCCAGGCATGTGTGACCAAAAGGTGACTCTGACATGTCATTTACTGCAATACACCCCTCTTTATAGGTGGAGTATGGCTAATGACCTGGGACTTGTCACTCTCAGGACAGCGTAAGTGTAGTCGATGCAGCCTCTTTCTAATGTGTCTGTTTTCCAGAAGCATCTTAGAGATGGTCTTCAGAACACCTTGCTCTAGAGCAGACTGATACCAAACACAGAGAAAAAGTTTCACATTTCAAATATTTATTCTAGTAAAGCAAGTAAAGCATTATGGCGTTATCACATAATCACAAGAACAGTATGTTTGGTACTTTTAATATTTCAACTATTACATGACTTGATGAGTGTACAAAATTAGTATTTATTCTGGCATACCAGCTTCGAAGGTGACTCGTTAACGGTGTATGAAAAATGAAAAACATCACCATCCACGTCGCTGTGGTTCCCTGCAAATGAATTATAAATGACATACATGTTACTGGTGGCAGTTCATATTCTATGCTTGCATCACACAAACCATAACTGTAACCGAAGTTAGTACTTTAACGTCTGACACTTCTTAATATTACTGAGTGGTTAACATATGCACGACACAGTTGCACAACTATAATTCAAATTATTCCCAAGAGTCCACGAGTAATATGCACGTGAAATGCTTTTGTTAACATGACATGTTTTAGAGAAATGTTTAAATAGTTCATCGGAAGCACTGGATTATCTTATGTTGGGTTTATTAGGCTCACCATATGGCCGCTATCTAAGACTGCCTTACTTGTGTAGGCGTCGGTACTTAGCTGACTTTTCTCTGGTAAAAGTGGTTTTGAGATTTTCACTTCAGAGGCGCCCATAATTCCGGCCCCCATGTCTTTCCTTGGTTTGTCACGTTTTACCTTCTCCCCCGTCTTATTTTCGAGTCCTTTTAAGATAGATGCACTTTCGTTCCGTTTAATGCAGGGGCCCCCGGTTGTCTGTGATGTTTCAGTAATTGACCGCGACAGCGACCGACGCCCAAACCTAGGGACGTACACCCCATTTGCTTTAGCTTTGGACATCCTACTCTCCAGCTCTAGCTCACGATGAAACTAATCCGGCTAACGGCGTCCAGGACGAAAATGGCGCCCAGGCGCCGGTTGCTACGGGGACTCGTTAACTTACGACTCGCGCCTCTTCAGCGTCTTGGTCGGATCGCCACTGCTTACCAAATAACATTAGCTTCCTCTGCCAAATACTGTAATTTACCGTATACAATTATTAGATGTTTTTCTATATACTTTGAATCTCTTTTCAGATGACTGTCAGTGTATTTTGAACGTAACTTTAAAATTGCATTCTTACTGTCATTACACCATGTGAAATACTCAGAGCTCAGGCATCGTAGGTCCCCATTAATTTTTGGCTCCTGCCAAAGCTGGGCTAGACTGGCCATTTGGACAGATAGGTAACTGGATGGCAGAAGACCATCTAAAGAGAAGCAAGGTGGACACATCATGCTTTGCACCTGACATACTGTCATGTCTTTATTTCTTTTTCTACGTGATACCAGCACCTGTACAATTTACACATCATTTAGGGTGTGACTGGGGACTGATCTGTATCACATGATTATTTGACTTTCTATGTATAAATGCTTTATATCCTTGCATTATCATTATGAGTTTCAATCACAAATATATATTTCAGTGTGAGCAGTAGGCTGTTGGATATGCTGTACAAGTCTGTTGTGGCCAGAGTGCGGTTCTACACTATGGTCTGTAGCAAGACAAGTTCAGGCAATTGCAGACTCCTGAACAAACTAATCAAGAAGGCCAGCTCTACGATTTGATTGATTCTTGACTCATTGGCTGGCCTTAAGACCACCATTAACAGCCCTGCACACGGTTTCCAGAACACTCTAGCCTGGAGCACCTTTAACCGTCAGCTCATTCTACTGGAGTGCTATAGGAAGCGTCACTGGGGAACTTTTCTGCTGGCTGCTATCAGACCGTAGAACACCTACTCCTCCACCATCTCATCTGCGCACACTGCCTGCTGAGTCCCCAGCAACAGTAATGACACTGAACACAGTGACAAAACTGCATTCACATTTGCACATTATATGTACCCTCAATATTACTTTAATGTATTCTCTAACTCTTGCTTTACTTGATAAGCCATTCTCAAATGCTTATTGTACCTGTTAGATGAATCTAACAGCATTGAATGTTTTTTTTTACCAAGAGTGCACTATTTGATGTTTTATTTTATGATTATTTGTCTTTGGGGATTAATAGAAGGTCATCTATACATCTTATCAGGGAAAAATAAGATAAAAATTCAACAGCAGTGTCACTTTCATAATGTTGCCACAAGAGGGTGTTTGTTTTAGCTGTATTTTGGATGTGCAGGTCAATGACTATCAAGTAGAAATGGTTCATTGCTTGTGTCAGAATACACTTTTTCCGTTGTCCTTTTCTTGTTAAATTGTTGCATGAAATATTCAGCATTCTTATACTATTTTAATGCACTTTAGTATGGTGCTCTATGTAGTTGGTGTAAAATATCCATAAAAAAATAACTGTTATAGATGAGAAAGTGGCAAATAATATTTCTTTTTCATGATCAGAATTTTTTTAAAAATGCTAACATTTTTGCACAATTTTAAATTGTGAGAAAATGAGAAGTATCTTTAGTGGTTTAATCAGGCAAAACCAAAGTTGCAAGAAGAAACAACACAACACGTAAAAAAATTTCACCTTCCAAATTGATGTTTGCCCCCCAGTGTTGTCTCTCTCCAGCATGCCTCCCCACCTTGGAGGAAGGGGGCCTCTCTCTCAGCGGAATCTGTTTCCCATGGCATAAAATGGATGATGTAATTGGAGCTTTTCATCTATGGCTGTCAGAGACCATTATTCTGTGTTAGTTTCCTGCAGAACGGTCAGGCAATTCTAGCTAAGAACAACCAGGACCTGATCAGTCACTCAGAACAGGTCATTCTCCTGAGGTAGTGAGATGTCCAAGATTCAGCTTTTTTGTTCTCCTTGAAGATTAGCCCATCATTATGAATCAATGGCAAAGCCAATGAAAATTAATTTGCCAATATATTGTACATTGGGGAGGCACATTAACTCATGCACAGATCCTTGTCAATTTTCAGGTTAAGCGTGAAAATTACAACGTGAATATAACACTAACACAGGGTTGACAGACATCTAGGTAATGCATCCAAAGAGGGAAGGAAAAGGATTCATGCAAAGAATTTGGAGGGAATGGAGCAATTGTTTGTGTTGGATGGTGTGGGACTTTGAGCTAAAGGGAAAAGACATTGAGAAGATGACCACATGACAAATTCCATGCTGGGGGATGGCAAGGTCAATTTGCTGAGGATCAAGGCTGCATCTAAATTTTGTTTCAGAAATTTTTCCCCTTTGTGTTCTCGTCCACTAGTTCAAAGATAACCAAAGAGACAAGGGGAGGAAAACAGGAAAGGAGATGTAACTATAGGTGAACTGGGACATCCGACTGAAAAGTGTATGTTCCTTATATGGAAACAGTGCCACAGGCATGTGCAATTATCCTTCACAAGTGTCAGGTACAGGTGTAATTGTCTTCAGTTATGGAGCCATGAAGGATACACCTGTGTGTCCTTCATCACACCCCCTTGAAGGAAATATTTGAAGGAAAGTTTGGCTTCCTGTACTTGTCTCCTATGGAATTGAGACACCCTTCAACACCTGAAATTTGGAAGTCTTTCCCATGTTGTAGGATAGGAAATGAGTGCAGGAGATAAAATAAGAGAATTAAGATGCATATTCAATGTGGATTGGGATAAGGTTGATACCCCAGTGTTAATCCCCTTTGAAGGTCACAGGATGATATGGAGAGCAGCTGAAACCTGATATGGGAATATCAGAATTCCCATCGAGGTGTGGCAACGTATCACATTCAGAGGATTAAACATTACCTTGTAGATAGCATCACACCCCCTTACTTTTGCATTTAAAAAAAAAAAATTTAACAGAGACAAATACATAAAATGTGGGATTTTCAGATGAAGTCAGTAAAAACAGTGAAACTAAAAAAAAAACACTCCTGACCTGAATTGTACGAATACCACACATGTTCTGAATACTTCTGATACTGCAGCCAGACACCAGGCTTAAAATGGAAATCAGAGGGAGAATTCAGACTGAAACATTTCAGACTTGATTCCTCTAAGACACAGAAGATTTAAACAGCAAGCCCCTGTGCAGAAGCTTCTCACAGTTAAGATTTATTCATTCAACATTTCACATTACAAATATTTAAAAATTAAGCATACTGTTATAAATAGTTGGCTGCAAACAATTAAATAACATTAGATTTCTTTTGTGTCACTAGCACTTCTACAGACCAACTAGAAATATGGACATTTGTATTACATAACTTATTTAGAAAGAAAAATACAAAAATAGGAACTTATGTGAAATGACATATTAAAAATTAAGGTGATATCTTAAGTAAAAAAATCTATTAATAAATACAACAACCTTCCCATACACAGTTAAAAACTACTGAATTTTGCCATAAGGTAACATCAACAGACATTTTTTTCCTTCTGAAAGTGTGAACCATACATCGTGGAGCACAAGATAGCAATTAGTAAAAACTAGACACTATAACATATTAAAAGCCTCACCTCAAAAATATAACAAAAATCTGATCAAATTATAAAAATTAATCATTCCATACATTCCAATTAAAAATATACCAGTAAACTGCTAAATACATTGACTTAATTACAATGCTATCAATCACAGTAGCTTGAAATAAAGTAACAAAATAAGCAAATGAGCACAAAACTTTCAATGTTTTAAAAATAACTTCAATTTTTTATATTAGTACAAATAGTTTGATTTCTCTTTTTTTTTTTTTTTTTACAAACACCAGCATGAAAAGGATTACAATAACAGTAGAAAATGACTGAAAAACATTAACATCTCCTTTAAATGTCTGCAATTAAAAATGGCATTAAGGAATTACATTGCAAAGATTTTTGTATCTGAAAATTTCAAAAAAAGTATTGCACATAACAACTTGAAGTTAACTTGCAACATTTAACCACATTCAAGTCTTAAAGTGCCCTTTAGCATCTCAGCACGAAGGGGGCGAGTGACCGAGTCTTTCCAACTTACGCTTAAGTCCTGCACTGCCAAAGACTAATTTTCTCTTTTTTTTTTTCCCTCTTTTTTTTTTTTTTTAATCTGTGCATCTTGCAGAGGCCTGTGTATTGGGAAGGCAAAGAGTAATACATAGGGGTGGGGGGGTGGGGGGCATGGCAGCTTACGACAAACCAAAAGGTTCCAACCACATCTGGAGCACAATCACAACAGTTAATTTCAAAAGCTACTTCCTGTATGTTTCATTTCATCTTACACCATGCATGCTAAGGATTACAACAGGACCTAGTCAGCAGTCCAAGAATATACATCTTAAAATGTTAAAATATTTAAACACCTAACATCCATTCTTGTGATACAAGATACAACCTAACATTACCCAAATTAGTATGACTCATGTTAATATCATTTTGTCCCAGCTACCCAAGTGGAGACAGTACTTCTTTCTCCCCCATCTAGAAGAGCAAGGTGTTGAGTGCATATTTAGTAATATTAATATTAGTCTGACAACTTATTCTTGTCATGCTGTAAGTTGATATATTTTCTCAGTTTGAACAAACACCTACTTTAAGATAAGACCTTAAGTGATTCACTTTCAATCCGTCCTCTAGAGAACTGAAGTCACTACAACACCAATGCACGCTTAGAGTTAAAAAGATTCCTCAGCACTGAAATGTATAAAAAGCAGAATTTAAAATTATATATTTATATATATATTTATATTTATATATATATTAAAAGCATTTTGTTTAAATGAAGTTTACCATATATGCAGATCTCTTGGTAACAAAAGTATAAAAGCTACTTTTCACAATGTGGAAAAATTGAGGTATTGCAAAAAGGAGTTTCCCATTTGTGAAAAAATGTGCCTAAAATGACTGCTGGGGAAAACAAAGTTTAGAAAAAGTAGTGCATAATAAATGTATTTATGTGCATGACAAAATAATTTTGCTAAAAAACACTGTACCAAAAAATCAGCAGGCCATATGGTATAAAAGAATCTTCTCATTAACAGCATAGTCTTCAAAAAGGTGTTCAACTGCAAAAATGCTCTGCCATCAAACCCACGCACTTAAGTCATGGTATTAACGGTGCAATGGAACACCATCAAGCCAATACAAGGATAAGTTATCACTAGTATATTAAGTTATAATTCAGCACTAAATCCCTGACAAGTAATACATAAGCATATCCAGAAACTACTGTAACTACCTACATTAGCTCAGTTTCTCTCCATATTTTATCCCCTCCCCAAAACCTGCTCAACAGTGTGACTATAAGTTATCTAGAACCTAGCGCCTCCACATTAACCTTCGCAAATCACGAGGAGCGCCGGTGTCTCAGGATGCTGACTGCTGTGGATCACTTTGAAGCCAGTCTTTGGTTTGCCCATCTCATGCACATAAGACACCAAGAACTAAATTAAAAAAATAGGATTTAGGAGAAAGAGGGAATGGTCGGTCCTTCGGCGCTGCGCAACCATCTTTGGTTGGAGGTCCCTAAAGCGTCCGGATGTCTACCTCTCTAACGCAGCCTTGATCTGATGGCCAGCCGCGGGTAGCGCATGAGGCCGTGCCAGGCATGCAGAGATCACCGTGCGCCGCATGCTACGCGCTCATTAGGCCTCGGACATGCGACAGCCGGGCCGGTAAAGGAGGTGCAGGAATGCAGTCAGGTTTTTAGGCTCACATCTCCCACGGGACATGCACTCCATATTTAGTGTTATTTAAGGTGTATTCAAATAAACATCCCGGACAGCCTGGAAGATCTTCAGAGGTCACAGTAGTACTGCCCGGCATTCATAGAGAGAACCGCACTCCACTGCTAGAAGTCGGCTCACCCCAGGGAATGCTGGGATGCTGGATTCAAGCCGATGACCCAGGCGACATCGAACACCTTGAACTTCCAGGTCCCTTTTCAATGTGATATTGGAGGGACCTTGGTCATGTGTGTGCATGGGAGAGGTTGAGGACAGCGTGTCACCTAGATCTCACTCATTAGATTAGCAGCAAAGCTTGAGGTATTAGGTTCTGCACGTGAGAAACAGGGCATCTGATGCCAACAGCTTTAATGGAGTTGGATTAGAGCACTACTATGGTTTTAAATAAGACAACCTAGCATTGACTGTGGAAGAGGGCCACCTGTCTAAGCCAGCTGGATGGTTTTTCTCACCCACTGCTGTCAAGTTCTGGTCCATGAAGTGGACGACGTTATCAGATTAAAGAGGGAAGGTGAACTTGAACCCTCTGAACACAATTCTAACAGATGATCAAGATGCAGCTGATTGCAACGTAAGTGGGGGAGAAAACTGCAGTCATGTCAGAAGGCTAGATGAGTCAATTATCTACCTGACGCATTCATGAGTGCACCAACATTTGAATCGAAACGGAAAAAGAAGGGTTGGGATTACTCCTAAATGTGCTCTGCCTCCCTAAATAGTTCCAGTTTTAAAACAAGCATTTTGAGATTAAATTAAATAAGATGCAACTGAAAACTAAAAGGAATCTGCAACAGAAAAGTGCGTATCTATGCGTTTCTATGACATGTAAGCAGGTTGCCGGCCCCGTCTCTCAGTTCCAGCGGAAGGAGATGTGGCGAGGCCGGTCCCCGCCCTCTTTCACCAGCGGTTTGTGGAACTCCCGGCCAGCACGCGAGTGGATGGCCGCCCAGCAGTATTCACAGTAATACTGGAGGCAGGTGACGTTGGCGCAGAAGAAAGGTGCAAACTTGCCCCCGCAGCGCGTGCCCTGGCACTCATCACACAGCTGGTCATCCAGGACGTATGGCTTCACTTCCACCTAAGAAGAATGGTCGGGAGGAGTTAGGATTAGGGTTGGTGAGCGCAGAAACAGACCAGACCAGGAACATGTCAAACCAAAGAATGGCAAAACTGTGTCTCTGCGATTAGGGGCCGAACAGCCAGAAGAGGCGGGGCCAAGCCGGCACAGGGATGGCCAGTCAGTGGTGCAAGGTCCAAACACACCTCTGTAAGGAAAGGCGTTACAGGAGGCAAGTGATAGAACGGCTTCTGAGGACACAGAAAGGAACAGGACCCTAGAGGAAGAGGTCACAAGCAACCTCATTTAAACATTCCTGCTGTGCTTCAAGCCCTCCAGGGGCCAGAACAGCACAGACATGGCCTTATTTAATAGCAATCAGATGCGAAAAGAACAAGGCCAGAGAAATTAACGTTAAAATGTAAATCCATTTGATTCTCTTCTTACCTACTAATAAGCTAGAATGGTGTTACCAAAGCAACAGATATACTTTGCCAATCTAGGCTGGAAGAGAGTAAACGTGATGTCAGCTTCGTGGGGACTCCTTTCAATAGAGAAATTTACAACTTTCCTAAATAAACACCATAAGATTCATTCCCCCAATTATCTGCAAGCCTTAGTTATGTAAAGCACTGGAGCTATTGATAAACAGAAAGCATGCAAGGCCAGGAGAGTTTCCAAGGCTCAAACATGGGTCCTGGTTAAAATACTACCTTTGAGAACTTGAGAAACTTTGGAAAAACAGGCTCATCTGTACTATAGAGTAAAATGTAAAGCTTTAGATTAAAATACAAAACCAAGCATACTCCAAAATGGAAAACAGGCCAGAATATATTTAGCTTTCTAATCTACCATCAGGGTGGCAGGTTTTGCCCTGAGGAACATTACTTTCCCGTGCTGAAGAGATATAACTACGTATCAAAAGGAATGGCAGTGTCGGCATGTTCCAGAAGTTTCCTACAGAAGTTTTTGGCAGTCAGAATAAATGCTGTCAATGCAGTTGCCATTTCAGACACATTTGTTTTGCAGACCAGCATATTTTCTCATTTCTCAGGTGAGGACTGAACAGAAGGTCAAAAACAGTAGCTTACAGTCAACAAAGTTCGCAAAACTCTTGCACACTTGTGCTGCAAATGACTAGCAATCATAAAAAAAAAAAAAAAAACCCCTGCACTGCAATGCAGGACATTATCACATGCACCACAGCAGTCATCTTTTCAGCCTCAGAGTCACACAAAGTGGCATTTGAGGCATTGAGTCTGACCTCCATTAACCTGGCTGCAGCTAAGGAGCACAACACAGGCCCTGCCAGCTCATAAGCAGGGGGGCGGAGGTACTGGCTATTACTAACAGCGATCCTGTCTGCGTGTACGCAAAGGGATGGCGGCGGCTCTCTCACCCGTTTATCGATCTCCCCGTGCTGCAGCTGCACGAAGCGGGCGCTGATAGCGGCTATGTAGCTCTGCTGATTAGAGAAAGCAACCCGCCCAGCTCCTTTGGGGTACTTCAATTCCGGGTCGGTGTCAATGCCTGCGTAGCACACGCCTCCATACAGCCTGTCCATGATCATGGCCAGCTCCACTGTGGAGAGGAAGAACACACACATGCCATATCATCAAGATAGCTGCTCAGTACCACACAATTTACATCCATCCTCTAACTGCTTATCTCAGCCACATAGCATTCACACCCAGATGAAATGATTTCAGAGCTGGGTCATCCACCACAAACATGGAGGGGAAGATAAAAAAAATTTGTTATGAAAGGAATATAGATGTACACGAGTAGACAGACCATGAGATACAGTTTTAATGAGATTAGCCAGTGTAACACAAGGCACAAGCCACTCGCCTGAGAAAATGAGAAGACGAGGCAGCTCGATGCTGCAGAGAAGATGCCTGCCTTCCTGAAACCTGACACTCATTTGCACAGCAGCCTTTTATCTACAATCACATTATCAAGCCCCAAAACCTCTCCATTCGCACACTTCCAGAGAGAGTGACATGTTTATCCTCCTCTGGTCACGATGCCAGGAGGAACGGCAGCGAGACGCCTACCTGCTCGTAGGGGACGTGGGACTCCACCAACGAAGATGGTCTTTCTGGGGTCGAGGGGCTGCGAGCCGTCCATCACAAAGTCGCTGTCGTTGAGATTCCAGGGACGTATCTGGACCTGTGCACAAGAATACTCAGAAGGACAGGGACAACGACGAGCCCCCAGTCTTCCCTTAAAAAACATGTAGCAGAAATCCACCCAGGGAGCTGCAGAGGCTGCCCAGGTAGCAAGTGCATCTGTTAGGACAGTAAGGTTCACCAAATACTGTAGCTTAGGAGTTTTACAGACCGGTTTGTCTTTGATGGTGGGGCTGGATACACAAAGGTAGAGCTTGCCATCCTCCTCGATGCAGGCATCGATCAAGGCCTGGACTGAGCTTTCATCTTGGAAAAGGAGGAAAGCATAACCTGGGAAAGCAAAGACGCAGCAGCCATCTCATCGGTCAGCGTTAGTAATGCATGCCGAAAGCCGAATCAGACCACAGAAGGCGCTGACGGATTGGATTTCACACTGCCGTGATGCTTCGATCGCTCCCTGTGACAGTGGAGGCTTATGGCTCACCTTTTGGGGGAAAGTAAGATTTGCTCTCCGCTTTGTGAGGCCAGTCCACTAATAGGTGACCAAATCGCCGGAAACTGGCAGTTATTTCATCTAGAAGAAAAAAAAAAAAAAAAAAGCATTCTGTCTATATTAGCACAGGACACAAAAAATGTCCATTTGTCATGGCTCCCTCAGCTATTCATTCTAGTCTTTGTATCTGTACGGATTTTGCTTAAAATATCAATACAAGAGCAGTTGCTTTAGAGTTAAGACACACCAAGGTCAACCAGCAGAACAAATGGAGCTTGCAAGACACGCCGAGCACCCATTATGCTCTGTAGTGTACACCTTCCCAGCCTGTTCACAAGGCCCAAAAATCTCCAACTGCCATATAGTTCTCAGCACTTCGAACCCAGTCTACAATGTCCTTCAGCTTCATAAAGAGGATGGGATCTACCAAGGCCTGTACAGTTCGGGAGAGATTCCGACAGACAGGGTTACAGTCACAACCACACGACCTGCCTTCCTGCCACTAATAGATTTTGGCCAGGTTATATCCATACCTTCATCAATGTCAGGAGGAAGGCCCCCGACAAAGACCTTGCGGGAATAACGTTCGATCCGCTCGCCATTCTGGTGGGAGAAGCAGTGAGGAGATCCGAGGCCACTCAGGCCCTGCTCAGTTCGCTCGTCGTCTGCAAAGCCGTCCTCCATCGGGAACAGAGAGGAGTGGCCTACAGGAGAGGAGCAGCGGGACATCAGTCCTCCTTTGCCAAACATGGTGTGTGGGTGGTGGGATGACCCAGCAACACAACAACCCTCCTATTCTCTGGAAGCTGTATCATCAGAAGCTTCACAATGTGCCGACCGGCCTATTTTCTACTCCTGACCTTCTTGGCAGCTAAGATGGGGTCCTGCTGACTCCAGAGTGCGGCCACAGTCCATCTCGTCTCAAGGCGAGAGACTGACCCCAGTCTGAGCTGCCAGGATAAAGCCAGTTGGTGCCAAAAGCCACGGTAAGGTCTGCTCATACAGGGAACTTCCTGTTCTCAGTGCTGCCCCCTGGCTGAAGCCAGGAATTAAGACACACTGCAAAAATAAACCCCCAGAACTGGGTATACTCATGTCGTCATCCAGACTGCACGCAAAAATGTGTCAGGCCCATGTCAGTGTACAGAGACATGCAGAGCGAGCAGATAGGAGCTCACAAGTGCTCACAACCACAGCGCATTCATGAAACCGTCACAATAATTTCACATCCAACAACTTTACCTCGTCGTCTCCCATAGTTCCTTGCTGCATGTAAGATAAAACAGACTCTCCGTGAGCAGCCACACAGCAGAGGAGGCTTCGTGAATAAATGTCTTCGCCTCTATGTTAACATGCCTCCAACAAACTGGTTGAGCAACATCCAGCAAGGCTAGGTCTTCCTTTTCACTAGTCAGTATATGGTCAAAAAGCACACCGACTTACCATTTATGGGCAGAGGACTATCTCCCCCAGGGTGAGAGAATCCCAGACGACCTGCAGGGGGGAGGAGGGAGACACACTAACATGGAATTTCTGGAGGACCTTTACAATACCTATTATTATGAAAGAGCAAAACCAAAATCCAAACAGCGCTCATTTCCCTCTAATGTTTATCCCCCACAGTAAATGGATATCCTTCAAATCCGTATTCTGAGCAGCACTGGAAAAACAAACACACCTCACTGTTAACATATGGCTCTCTCAGATTGTTTGGTAACCCCACAGTAATAACAGGAAGTGTTCCTGCAGCGAACACAATGAGATGGCTATGAAGAAAATGTTGGGCAGCACCAGTCCCCACCTTCTTGTCATGTCTAATAGAAACACTGCTGGGATGACTGGCAGCCAAATGCAACCAATCACCACAGAGATGCTTTATTTGGAGCTCAGGAAGTCCAGGAATATCATTTTTTCTTTTCACAAGAATAAATCCGATAAAAAGTAAACTGTATACACGACAATGCAAGCAGATGTATTTGAAATATACTTGAAAATTAAGGTGAAAACACTGCATATCTTGAAATGGCACAGTTAGATATTAACATCTGGGTGTAAAAATATAACAGCATCTATAACTCCATGCAAAGGTTTTTGGGTTTAGAAACAAAACTCCTTGGTGCAGGAAGGAGAAGATGGAGAGGGTCAGGATTGTTTATATGGCAGCACCCCCAAGTGACAGACCTGGGGGTGGGGGACAGACTCCTGAAATGGAAGAAATGGGAAAATGCAAATGACACTTAGAGGGAGTCTAAGTCAATTCTGCCAAAAGATGCAGGGGGGAGGAAACTTGTACAGGCTATCAAGTGAGAAGGAAGCAGGTTTGGAGCATATAGATCAAGCGAGAGGAGTAAGTTCTGAGAGTCAGTATTAATGTAGGGAGGAGAATGTCTCACTGGCCTTCAGGGTGAACACACAGATTAACGTTCAGAAGAGCACCGTGTCAACATCAGTATCGCATTCTCTAGGTGGGCGGGGCCATCACCCATCTCAACCAGGTAACGCCACAGTCTCTGTACAATATACTGCCCTCGAGGAGACGGCTACAGGGCATAGGACGTCAGCACCACTAAGATCTTCGGCCCTCCTCCTCACAAAAAGCTCTAAGACATTTAATCTTAAAGCTCACAGGAAGTATGATTAAGAGCCTGAGCCTTAGAAGTAGGGCGGGCATGGCTGAAATGACCTGTAATTCATTTTATTATAGCAGTCACCAGCTGGCGACAAGATTTATGGGCTGCATGAGGCACCGATTCGGTTATATGGCCAAAAAAGCAATCGGTCTGAATTTGGGATGCGGTCAGATTATCCAGAGAGAACTCCAAGAAGCTCCACGGAAACAAAAACGTGCCGAGGGGGAGGGCGTCCTGTCGCCACGGCAATGCAAGCGAGGGTAGATGAGTTATTTTAAACCGGCGACAGCTGTGCTTTCACAGCACACCGGCAGCCTTCGTTAAGTTCCCCTTCTTCGTTTAACAGAGCTTGGCGCTGCTTGTTAAGTGCCAACTTCAGTCCCATGTTCAGGGCCTATAGGCCACAGAGATAGCACTGGGGTAATGAGGAAGGGGGAACTAGGTAACACACTCATGAACCACAACCATTATTCTTTGCTATAAATCTGTCATTTTCAAATACAATATTCTTCTGCACACAACAGTAGCAATTTTCTCATTAATGCTGCAGATTTATGCTATGCAGTCTGCTCCACCAAAGACAAACAAAAACGTAAGTAATGCACGCTGACGACGTGTTTGCTGCATGGCATGAGAAGATGGAACCCTCCCTGGTCTTAGAAACAGAAAACCCAGAATTAAGGTGGAACCAACTGGTGTTTTTTTTTTTTTATTATATAATTTCATTAGTCATTCACACTAACAAGGCTTCAAACACAGTGACAGGCAGAACAAAAAGGATCAACGGGGTTCAACTGTTGACACTGAATATTAAAATATTTTGAATTGCAAAGAATTTCTCAAGCGTTTCCACAACACCCGTAGAATGTCAGCAAGACAATGTCCAACTTGTGCTAGAATGGTATGGTAAACGACACTCCCGTTTCATGTCCAGAACAATGCGTACCTCATCTGTTTCATAGACATCGTTCGTGATTAAGACGTTACCTTTTAGGGAGTCCTGCTCGGCCCTCATAATGTCAATCAGGGAGTTCTCCAGAGAGTGCATGTTGAAGCCATCGAACGGCCTGCTGCGCTCCTGCTGAGAGGAGGGACAGCCATTTAAGACACCATACAAAGACTGAAGTATGAGTCGATAAAAGGACAGCTGGGACCATCTTCTCACCGTCAGAATGCCATGGCACATAAGTCCAACAGCAGTCTTTTGGGTCTTAATGCAAGGTCATAATGAAATTGTGTTCTTAATGAGGACATTAAAACAAAACCAGAAGGCCCACAGCAACACAGAAGCATCAACAGTATAACATGGGTTCATAACTGCTTCAAACTGAAATCAGCTTGGACTAATACACAAAACAATGCAAAACTTGCTAATTGCACAGTACTCCAGCAATTAAGTGATTAATAACGTATTTTTATTAGGCAGCAAGACATGAGCCCTGGTTTACATGCTGCGGTTCACTGTCATCCAAGGAGGATTTAAATATGGCCATATGATTAGTCTGAAAGGAGGCTGAAACAACGCAGAAGTTCATCTGGCCCAGTTCTGCTCATTCAGATGGCCAAAATGTGTGCGAGTGGACTTCAGCCACCTCGCAGAGGCCCTTGGTGTCACTCAATCAATCAATCTTTATTTAGGCTATAGAGCACTGTTCAACCACAGGGTTTACAAAGTGCTTTACAGGCATTTTAAAAAGTAGAGAAACAACAAAAGAGCCAGAAATGTAAAGATTCAAAAATCATGAGTTTAAAATTAAAAGTAAATATGGAAAAAAAAAGTAAAACAAAACATTAAATAAATGGAATAACTGAGCTGTCATGTTATTCCAAAGAGGCCTATAGAGATAAGACATTCAGCAAATGCTACCAGACTCTGAAACTTTTTTTTTTTTTTTTTACATTCTGTAATTTATTATACAATGAAATAAAACTGTACATTTCTTTCAAAAACTTTCATATTGGTGAAAACAAGTAATTAAATTTGCACTACTGACAGATTTACCGAAATCTTAAAGCAACCACAAAATGGGTTTAATTATATAAAATTTAGTGCAATACAACAGCAATGGACACCTCAAGAAGACACTTGGAGGCCTACCCTGCTGTTGAGCATGCATAGGGAAGAGCACCCAAGTCTGCTATGAGAAATACCATTTGGATCGGCTCAACCCAACTGATTGTGAGAGCACCACTTGCACTGCCACTCAGATCCCAGCCTAAATTTATAAACAAACAAGTCGCCTGACTCATAAATCTTCTGAGAACAATCAGCAGAGCAGGCAAAAGCAACCATCGGGTGACCATTTCAACACCCACGGCCATGTGCCGCTGTGATGCGCGTGGCACATACGGCATTTTACGAGAACAACACAAGCCCCTCCAGAATTCAAACTATCAACTTCGCTTAACAGCCATGCTGCCTGCCAATTAGCAGAGATTCAACTCACTCACCAGGCTCACAGCTGGCAGTACAAATAACAGTTTGTTAGGGAAGCTGTTAAGCGAAAACTCTGAAGTCACTAGGAAGAAATCAAGGAGTCAAACAGTGAATTTATACCCATACATGTCAAAGCAACAAAGGAGGAAAAAAAAAGCTATTAGCCTTTAACACTGGCAAGTTAAAAATCTCAATATTATGAATGGACGACAAAAGAGTAGTAAGGACAGAAAAAGGGTTTTCAAAGAAGCCCAAGTTAAATCACCGTAAGGCCAGTTAACAGGAGGCACTGGCTGATGCCATGACGAAGCAATATGCAAAGCTCCCGATGAAATATCACAAGCCACACCGCCATTTCAGCCTTCTGTTCTTCGGGAACGCAGGCCCTCCCTTTTGGAGAGGCACAGAGGAGCGCAAGACAGGTAAAACTCTCCTGTCATTTCTAGTACTGGTATCCAAACATCCTCTCCACTTCTCAATGCACTACTCCTGGAAAGAGCAGTGCGCAATTTGGTATAACTGAATGCTAATACATTTTAAATAAGCACCCTCTTATACTGAAATATGTAAAATGGCCATGTGTGTATACCAATGTCTTTGAATATTCAAGGCTAAGAACAAAAGATGTCCCAGCATCTACATGCTGATTTCTGCAACCAAATACACCAGATAGACCAATCCAGCAACACATCGGTTAGTAAGGCAACAACCAGCTAAGTTCACAAACTATAACAGCAATTCCTTGGGTCGACTTTGGAGAGAAAAGAATTCAAAATAGTTCCAAAGATCCACTCGAGGTTTTATCCATTGAGCATCCATCTTTCAACTGCTTGTCCTGGACAGGGCTGATGTACACCCTGAAAGGGATACCCACCACTGCAGGGCACATACACACAGTCAGACTCGGGAACCACAGTAGCCGGAAAGAAACCCATGCCACACAGGGAGAAGATGCAAACTCACACGTACACAGAGCAAGGTTGGGATTCCAACCCCCAACCCTGCAAGCTTGAGGCCTTCTGAGGAGTAATTCTGATATTCAGTGTGAAAATGTAAACTGGAACAACACACTTAAAAGGTGAAGCTCAAACAATACATTCAAATAAGATGGAATTAAAAAGGGTATCCCTTTCTAGCTTAATCTTTAAGTAGGCTGTATCATCACCGTGCCCATTGGTGGGTGCACTGCCATATCCAACTTCTCTCCAGCTGGCACATTTCTCTCATACCATCTTCCACAACAGTGAGACATGCAAAAAAGACACATGCCCTAACTTAATGTCCAAGTATACCCTTCATTCCTCACTCTTTTAGCCAGGAACCCAGGTAGCTGAAGGACCAGGATAACCACAGGAAGCAGAAAGGACTGGGGCACCTTCTTCAACTGTATTTCTGGTATTTAAGGAAGAATAATAGAAAATCGGCCCTTCTTGGCACAGTAGACAAGCTACTGTAAAGTTCTGGTTGTCAGGGGCAGCTCTGGGCACAAACAAGTACTGCAATACAGCCAAAAATGCTATCACAGCCAAAATGATTGCCTCCAGCCCCAAGAAAATCTTCCTCCAAGTTACTCCAAGTATAACTCCACTGCAGTTTGCACGCAAGCCTGTTACAAAGTTCAGCTTCCTGGTTTATAATCAACACAAGCATTTCACACTTAACTGCGGGGCTCACTCACACATTACTGTCAATCACCATGAAATAACTTTTTACAGATATTTAACTAGGTCATACCCTGATCCAAGTACGTCCCATGCATCCACAGGCAGATATCAAACTTAATTGGGACCACACGGTCAGTCACATGTTTGACAGTTCCCTGACCTCACCAGTCAGGAAGTGCAAGATAACACAGCATACCAAATGGCACAATTCCATTCCCACATGAGAAGAGAGATCTTTAGCCCGGCAGGAAAAACAGAAGCCTTCTCAAATTGACTGCATTTCTCCCCGCTATCCGTTTCCAGTGATGAGGCAGTGAAAGTAACATGTATGTGGTGTACGTGAGTAACGAAACAAAAAAAAGTTGTCAAGCAGCCTCCGCCCATGTGTCCAAGGACCTCACAAAAGACTCTTCTGGTCCTAGGCGACATTTGTTTATCTTGGAAACCTACTTCTACCCTTCTCTCTGTGACAACAGCTGTGTTTTCAAGCAGCCAGTTACATGGCAAAAATAAAAAATAAAGCAGGCTGACCTGTACATTTTGTTAAAAGAAGCAGACGCACAGTCTGTGGTTGCTGGCAAACTGGTACAAGGAAGCCATATTTTCACTTTCATTAAAATAAACAGTCAACACATGGCAAAGCTTCTATCGCATTATCGGTTCCATCACCAGAACCGTGACTATTGTCCTTATTATTCTGCCTGTGCCACTGGCTAATTATAGCGATTTTGCATGCTGCCGCTTGCACAAAATGTCTTCATGACCGTCTACTTTATGGCAAAAGGATGTTTGCCTCAGAAAGGCTGCAGTTAATGGCTGATACAAACAATTAAAAAAAGCGAGTAGTAAAATCCAACAAAGAGCATTTGTGGCAAAGGGACAGATAGGGTTTTCTGCTTAAACAGTACAACAGGCAGGAGGAGCTGTCACATGTTAGCAAACAGCACCAGTCCCACATCCTGAGGCCCCATTAACCAGCTTTTAAACAGCAGGGGCCATTGCTAATGCAACAGGCCTTGGCTTGGCAGTAGAACAAAGTCCACAAAATCTCAGACGGTTTTAAACCCAAAATGGGCATCGCCAACCTAAAACCTTGGGTACCCATGGTGGGTAAATTATGCTTTATTCAATGCAGAGCAGAGAACTTTAGAATGGGGACATCTGAGCAAATATCAGCACGACCCATAAGTGTAAATATTAACTGAGCAGCACTGGGAAAACAGATGACACATAGCAGAGTGCCATTGTCCTGAAATGTATTTACTCTTCAGTGGGCCTGGAGGAGCAGTGAAAGCTGGCCATTCTCACTCAGTGCCACAACTTAACTCAAAGAGTGACAAAAATATTCCCTAACTGGTTTGGCTGATCAACCAACAATCATAACCTCATATCACAGAAACTGCAAGTCACCATGGGTAAAGCTGCCAAGTAAATCCAGGGGAAAGAGAAACATAACAAGGGCAGCAGATCGAGAAAGGGCACAGCGTGTAATAAAAGCTGTTTTCATCCAGAGTTACTGTGAGGCACTTCACAGGTACAAGCTGGTGACAGGTTCCTCCATGTACTCGTCATGTCCATTTCTACTCCTGCTAATCCATTCCCAAGCAATGTGCAGGTCAGGTGCCAAGTCCATCTTTGGTTCCTTTACCTAAGGAGTCCCGATTCCAATTACACGAACACAAGAGAACTTGGAGAATCCGAGTCAGCTATTAAAACAGGGGGGAAGGGGGGTCCCAGGATCCCCATTTTTTAAATCAGGGCCAGGCCAGACTGTTGGGGGAGAGATTGCAATGGATCTCAGACAGGAGACAGGGCTCTGGGATGGGGCTGGTCATGGGGTCGATTCTTATGAGGACATCAATAAGGCTGATTTGAACCACAATCTTGACCATTCGGCTCTCACAACTGGCCGATCAATAACCTGTACATATGACCACACTCTGCCAGTCAACCATACCTTGTTGCCTTGGACACAGCAGAAAAATGATACCCCTGCCAGCGAAGCAACAAGAAAAATGATAGATTACGTTACAGCTGAAATCCATGACTGCATCGCGCACATGCACTCGACAGTTCGAGTTTCATTTTCCTGTTGCCCCCAAAGACTGGCGATGGGCTCACAGTCGCCATAACCACAAAACAGAGCACCCGCAGATCATACAGAGCTTCCAAAGAAAAAGCAGCTAATCTACTGCCTGTCTTTTTAATAACAGTGAGAGACAGCTCACAGTGCCAGAGAGGCAGGGCCACATTACTCATCCTGGCCCCTGGCATTCAGAGCACACCACTCTGATCTATTACTGCACTGTTGAATGAGGCCGTGACAAGCACTTGCAATCAGATTAGGTTAGGCCAAGCATTTACCAGCTTCATAAACATGTTATTTTTTAATAACCCAGTCACATACTTTATCGGCAGGGCCCACCCTCACCTGGAATGGGAAGATGTTCTCATTTCGACTCACGCTGTCCTCCATCCATGGTTTTGGGTTGAAGCCGGGACTCGTGCGGGAATACTTCTGCGATGGCACGTGGTTGTTAGCAAATGACTTCTTCAGCGGAGAAATGCTGTTGATGGGTGTAACTCCCACGCCAAGGCCCCTCCGGTAATCCCGCCCTTGGGAGCCGCCCCACCCACCATAGCCTCCCCCCGGACTCCAGGAGGTGGACGAGGGAGATGGTGAGGGACTTTGGTAGCCACCCCATGGCGATGGGGGCTTGTTCATGTTATTGGATAAATGGGACAACTGGCTGAAGGCGGCGTTCCTGTGTGGGAAAGGGGGAGGGTGAGGGCTGGCGGTGGCCCGGCGGTGCTGCTGGTGCTGGAAATGAGGGTGTGGTGGGTGGTGCTGAGAGATGGGCCCGATCTGTGGCGAAAAGCTGCCCCCGAAGCCCGCACTGACATGGTGGGGGAAATTCTGAAACAGCAGTGTCCCACTGTTAGCCGAAGCTGCGGGGTTGAAGAAGCCGACGTCTTCGTTCACCATCGAGGAGGGGTTAGGCGGGATAGCAGCCGACCAGTTATTAAAACTGGACAGGGAGGAAGAAGATGAGATGCTGGACTGGGCGGCTGTCCCCAGGCCAGTTGTCTCCTGATACTCGAACCCTGGGAGCACAGGGGAATCCATGCGGAGCTTCTCCTTGCTGTTTTCGCCCGTACCATTCTCACCCTTGCTCTCCTCGGACCTGGAACTTTCAAGCTCGGGGACGATTCCGGTCTCCTGGTTGCCTGGGGACAGCTGCTGTTTTTCCGGCATTTCTTGCATTTCTTGTTGCTGGGTTTTAGATTTCTCTGAACCCAGGATCTCGTCCTGCATGTTGCCGTGGGCAGGTGTCGGGGGAAAGAGCCAGGCCGACCCGGTGGTACCGCCATTGGCAGCCGTGCCGTTATTTATAAAAGCAGCAGGACCTGGGGATGCATGCTGATGATGATGATGATGATGTGGCGCCTGCAGGTGTGGGTGAATTCTTACAGGGAAAGCAGATTTGTTACTAGTGCTGTTCTGTACCAAGACTCCAAAGCCGTAATCACCCATTTATCTTCTGCAGTATATTTTCCCTGAAACTATTACTTTTCTTTATTTCCTAGGAGAAGGAGAAAAGACAAAGGAGGTAACGTCACACAACCATACGTTATGCCTGACAATGTGTTCAAGGCAATTAGCCAGAAGCTCAGCTAGTTTGTTACTTAAAATTACTCTGCTGATGTCATCAGTGAAACCAAATGAGATTTGACACAATGCTGCCCGACGACTCCGACAATCCAGCTGATTTCGAAAGGGCACCAGCTCCCACTGTCCTATTATAACAGCGTCTCGATAAAACACTGCCGCATTAGTTACGCTCGAAATATGGTAGCCAGTGGATGACGTTTCACCTCAATGCTACACGACCCCTAGCTATTCACTGTGGTAAATATACTCGCATTTCTGATGGAAAAGGGCAAAACGACATTACCTTTCGACTTCTCTTTTTACCCAACACCTTATCCAGACTCTACCATCTCAACAGAGCAATGCTGATGGCGTCTTCCGTGTGCTCGGGGTTTAGGCCGGTTATCCCTCTCCCCTCGGTCTTCGTCGTCGTCGTTATTCTACCAGGGCTTCGCTAGCTAGACATACACATTTCGACGAGGCTGCCCGAAAGCTGACGTTATAGGTTTTCTCAGGAAAAGGACCTTCCACCCTCAGCCAGAGCGACGTCTCCGACGAGATCCGCTTCGGACGGAGCGAATGAAGCTCTCTAAATGGACGGCGACGCGGTGTCTCTTTATGGCTTGAGTGGTAACCCTGCAAAATAAAACGCCGAGTAATTTTCCGTGCCGCTCGCGCTCGGTGACAGAGCCGTATCGTATTTTTAAACCGCTTCACCAAGCTAGCTAGCTAGCCAGCTGACAAGGTTAGCCAGCCAATTCCTTGGACTGAAACGAAAAATAAATAAGCAATGTGCTATTCACATATGATTCTTGCTTGAATTCATGTCTCTACAGTGCCTGACCTACTCCGCTTTGAGGAATTATTAATTTATTAATTTATTTTTCTCATCTAAGACGCGCCTT
The DNA here is from genome assembly GCA_009936485.2 of Gymnarchus niloticus. Taxonomy (NCBI): domain Eukaryota; kingdom Metazoa; phylum Chordata; class Actinopteri; order Osteoglossiformes; family Gymnarchidae; genus Gymnarchus; species Gymnarchus niloticus. The sequence goes on along the minus strand of JAACJT020000002.1, from coordinate 4,455,278 downwards.
TACCACTGTCCTCTCCCCTCAGAGCCCACCGAGGCTAAATGACAGCCAGACTAGTCGAGAGGCACTTCCGGCTAAGTCTCCGCCTCTAACTCATAACCCCGCCCAGCAGTGCTCGTGATCTCCTAATCCCGCCTACGACAGGTGGGCGTTGGACTAATTTAATTGGGTCTTTAGGCAGAAAGCCACACCTATTGTGGCCTTGTTAACCCTATAGTACAATAGTATCTCCGCCCGATAAGGTCAGATAATAAACAGCCATGGTGCTACCTGTCAAGCTCCCCTCCCGGTAAGGTCTGTACCGCACGAACAATTTATGGGGTAGGTGATAAACATTCTATGCACAGCGGCAGTGGAGTAACGGTGGGAAGTTCCGCCTAGAAAGAGGTTATTGGCTGCATGTCCTGGTGAATGCAAAAATATACTGTTGAATTCGTTGACTGGAATTGCCAAATATTAAAAAAAAATAATAACCATTTGAAGTACATTGCCATATCTTTGAGTTGCAAACATTGGATGTGTAATATTAAAATGTATGGAAGTCTTTTGAGAAATATTTACGTAATATAATTTTAAAGCATTAAATGATTCTTTACAAAGCAGATCCATTTAAATAAACGTCAAACCCGCAGTTTTTCTCAATCTATTAGAATATGGAACATCTAGCATTAGAATTGCTGCCACGCCTCACAGTCATAAAATGTATTCCGTCAAGGTTTTTTTTTTCTTTTTTTAATGTATTTTTTGCACAAATTAAAGAACACGAAGAGTTTTATAGCGGAATCGTGCACAAAGTAATGACTTTCCCAGTTGTTCAGGGAGCAAAATACATCAAGGTTCATTTAGATCATTTCTAGAACAATTGATTCCAGCATTCACATAGTGAGGTACCTTGAATATGTGTGTGTGTGTGTGTGTGTGTGTGTGTCCGCGCGCGGCGGTCACCCTAACACAATGGAATGTCAAGTAACGGGAACCGAGGTGGCTAATATTAATGTGTAAGATTATCATACAGCAATAATTGCACAGCGTCATCAAAACCACCCTGGTTGCTGCATTCAGCAATTTAAGGTGCAGAGGTCCCTTGCAAGCACTTAAATCCTTCTTGTCACTGAGGAGTTGTGAACTTATCCTTGTGTCTTTTCAACATATTCCTGGGGAGTGGAGCGATTCTGTTAATGGTGTGTGCAATGGGTCCAACCTAGTTTTTTCTCTCCCAGTTCTTTTTTTTAGCGAAGAGAATCAATCTCATTACTAGAAGGACTGCAAATTGATGGGTCAGGGAGCACTGCGAGTGTCTTGTGCAGAACAGCCGTGGTCACAGTCAGAAATCTCATTAATGAACACTGCTACAATTTTCAGCATGTCATCAAGTTTACAGCTTGATTATTTGTACTACAGCTATAGGCCATTACAATTACATTTTCAATACAGAGTTTTTTGAGAGTTGTTATCCTGCAACTCAGTTTGAAAATCAGGCTGTACTCAAATGTACTTGCACTTTTATTGAGTATGTTTAGGTCCAGTGGGTTGAAGCAGAGACTGTAAATTGAATTATGTGAGCTTTTTTGTTACGTAAAAAGGTTCCTATGCAATGAGTCCGTTTCCGTCAGCCGACAAGCGTGGATTCAGTCGCAGGTACCTGCTTTCAAGTGTGCTTTGGATTCAGACAGTATCTAATTAAATGACAGTTTGAGATTGATTAAGATGTTTGTCATCTGTTGTCCTTTCAACCAAAGTGTCACCAAATATGAACTGTATATATGTAGTAGGTTATAAATTACGTCTTTGAATCAAACAAATCTCCCCACTCATCAAATCCCCAGCTTTTAATAATTAAAAATTGTCCTCGTGCAGAGTAAGGGCACATTTAGGTGGCTAATTTGTAAGCCCTCCATTTATTGACAGCCACAGGAATATCTTCAAATACTGCTTACCTTTGATCCTTCAAGGTCTGTCTTCATGATAGAATCATCAATGTGAGACTTTCAGACTTTATTCAATCAGCCAATAAGTAAAAAGCAGATAGAGAATAGGGTCTCCAGGGTGGGGACAATGAGAATGACAGAACTGATAGCAGCCTTTAACGTCCACGTCGCTGTTGACAAGTTTTTGTTTGTAAGATTAAGGTGTGAGCAGTTCTACAAGCTTGACTTTAGCATGTATTGTTTTGTTTGCTCCTTTTGGATGGAACCCAAGCAATGTAATGTCAAAAAAGATTTTTTATTTATATCAACTACGTCTGGTGCTCCACAGTGTGAATGAACTCAGCCTGGCATTCAAAACTGCATCGGCACTCCCAAAGCCCAGCCAATAATTATTTCTAGGGCCATAAGTCATTATCTGTGGAATTCAGAACTTTGTTGTCATACAAACGATAACAATAAAATCCACCACGTTAGCATTAAGTCACCATATAAGAGAAGTAAAGGTAAGTCCTAAATCACACTTGATATTTCAGTACAATAAATCATATTTCCTTTGGTTTTTTTTTAACCCATCATTTGTCACACTACGAAATGTTTAGTCATACATGACTAGGGCATTAGGACCTAGCTGCAAACCAATTTTATACGCATATTTTATTTTTATAGTGGGAGGAGATTTGTGAATCTTGGGACGTTACGTGCAGAGGAAACCTGTTCAACTGGCTCATCTGAAAAACATATTCTGTTCCCACAGCTCTTTTTTCATTCACACAATTGAACTCCGAACATATACAGAGGAAACGTTCATGCATATTCATGCATTTTGGTTGGTGTGGGCTTCCGGGACAATCTGTAACACATTAGTCACAAGGAAACTCATTGTGTGTGCTTTTATGTTGCGGAGAGCAAATCAGTCATTTGCAATATTCGTTTAAACAACATTGTCAGAAAAGGCATGAAAAAATGTTTAATGGATTTGAAAGGTCATTACAGCTTCCTTAAGGATGACTCAGGGATGATTTCTTTTAGGGTGATCACAGTGATGTGCTGCGGCTTCACCTGGAATACCGATTTTGCTCATGCAGCTTAGCTACTGGCTGTCTTCCCTCCTCCCTGCTGAGGTCTGAAGCCTCAGCTGGGCTGTTCGGGGAGTTTACCGCACACGTTGGCTTTGTGATGGAAACAGGAGAGAGTATTCTGCTCACAGTGTCATGCCACACAGCTTCTTCTCCTATCATGACTACATTTTCCTATTATTATATTCTTTCATGTACTAAGTGCATATGCATAACTGGTAAAGGAGGTCTTCTACACCATGGCAATCTTTATGAATTACTCTCATTGTTCCAACCCCCCCCACTCTCCATACAATATATTTAAATGACACTGAAGTCCCTGACAAACAGAATAGGAGCAATTATCAGAAGATCTGAAGAAAACATAGGTGATTTCTTTAACCTATTATTATGAAAAATATCATTCACACCATCTGCAAATATTTTGGCTCAAACATCAAGCAAACGCAGGAGCATTTCATGGACTGCAGGCTGCAGATCCGAAGCCCCTTGTTTTGCAGAGGTGTCTGATGTTAATCCAATGGGCCAATTTCATATCCCGTCATTGATGTGTGGCCCTAAATGTAATTTTATTCTTAAGAAAAGCCCATTGTGTATTCTGTTTCATGTGCTCCTGGAGATAGCATGCATGTGCTTTGCTGTTTCCCTTTTCTGTTTGTTTTGGTTGCTCCCCAGGGATAAAATGATAATTTACCAAGGGAAGCCTATGCAGAAACACTTCTCATTTTTTCAGGAAGATGGGGGGAGGGAGTGTAGCTTTTGAACATCAGAGAAGCATTAGTGATTTCATTAGTCCTGCAGTGCTCAATGATACGGGACACCCTGCTACAGCTGTTTCTGCTTCGTCAATCAAACTCAGAATCAGAATCAGAATATCTTTATTGTCATTGTAACGAGTACAACGAAATTAAGTGCAGTCCCTGTGTCAGAGAGATTTATACAGGAAAATAAATAAGGAGAAAACTGGGGACTGTCATACCTGGATATTTCTCGTCTGGCTGTGCAATCCATTGTGGCCATTGCATTTGGGTATAATTGCAGCTGAAGAACTGAACTCAGTGCCTGAACAAACCTGCAAATATCAAAGGTCAGCAAATATTACAGAGGCCCAGAGCATTGCAAGCTGGGTCCTCAACGTGTCCCATGGTGGTCTTCTGACTAACATCCTGTAACTCCCCCCCCCACCAAGCAATGGACAGAAAATCCTCATCAATAATTCCAGTTCCTGTATGGAATGTAACACGTTGGGATGGCTGGTTCAATTTCGCTCACAGCTGGTCACCTACTATCCCTCACCGTTCCCCTCAGCATAGCCAAGTGTTGTTTTTGCTGTGTTTTCCCTTCATGGGGAAACATCCTGCATGCAGCCCTTCAGCTAAAAAGATTCTTGATTACAGCACTGGTTAGGAAAGCTTTATTAAAAAAATAAGGTGAACAAGGGTGTTCCCTGACACTTAATTAGACACAATATTGACAATTGTTAATGGAGTTCACTTCATCTCTGGAGATGGAGTCTCTGAGGCCTCTCCCTGTTATTCTGAGAACACTATCTATTTCTGGCTCTGCTAAGGTATGCAGAGGCATACTTTAACTCACAAAGTTATTGTTTAAAGGCATTATGAAACTTGAGATTTAAAAGGCCGAGACTGAACCAAACCCTATTCAAATGCTTCTCAATAGTTACACTGATTCCAAGTCACTGCTTCTTCTTTGGAAAAATCCGGGGCACAATTAGGTACAGATTTATGGCATTTTTTTTTTTTTTCTCATTTTTTTATAGACCATTGTTGCTTTCCAACAGGAGCACCATGTGGCACTGCTTAAATGTTTACTATCAGAGGAGTTTATCTGCAGACTGTCAGTGTTTGTATTAAAATGAGAACAGGCTTTGCCTTCAGCAGATTTCCTCTTGCTGATCTTGGGGTTTTGCTGTGTTAACCCTCCCCGACCTCAGTCTGGGGAGATCATCAGCAAGTACTCCGACAGTTGTTTGAATAAGAAAACTCAAACTTGGTGATTAACTCGATGTACTGTTGTCTTTCCATACCCGCCATACTGGCCAGTCATCTATTTAGTGCGCATCTGGGCATGGAAGATTAACCAAGCTGATAGTGGATGAGTTATTACGCAGAACCAGCAGAACCAGCTGCTCAGTGAATCGTTTTACTGGACAGGTACAACAAGCCAACCAGAGCTGGAAGTCAACACAGAGCATGTAATATAAACTAGTAATACACTCAACTTAGGTTCTGCCCATGTAAAAAAGACCTATACCTATATTTTAGCATGCTGTCCATTTGCCTCCCTACATTAGCACATTATCGCAGGCAATAAAGGCAGGCTAGGTTTAGGTGCTGTTTTCACCCTGGCACACGTTTGGCACACAGCCTCCCTTCTTCCTCTCGCAGACCCTGGCTGAGGACAGATGGCGTACATCAGAGATGCCGTCTGCACCCCCACTGAGCATTTACATGTCTCCACCCCCCTTATAGGATGGTGCAGCTGCCTGTGTATGAACACCAAAGCCAGCCCTGCATCATGACAGCGTCCCTGAGTGGCCTATACAGGAATGAACAGAGCCCTCGTAACATGTAAATTTTACAGCCCCAAATCAGAAAAAGTTGGGACGGTATGGAAAATGGAAATAAAAAAAAAAACAGTGATTCTTAAATTTACTTTGACTTTTATTTCATTGCAGACAGTATGAACCCAAGATATTTCAC